>JASWHV010000001.1:143725720-143963220 GCA_030760725.1 Neostapfia colusana
CGGCGGCAGTGATTTGGCGATGGACTTCAGAATCGGCCCTTTTCTCGGGTTGAGAGTAGATGAAGAGAAAGAGAATGGTCAAGCAGCTTCCAGACAGCTGAATTTGGGCCACTCCGAGTTTATTTTTTAACTAAAATTATTATCATATAATAATAATTTAAACACAGAAAAAATACTAAATTATTAAAACCAACGAAGTCTATTTAACTGAATACGGAGGACACATTATATTTGGAGACGGTGACTGACATGATTTCCAATTTTATGGTGTAAGAGGTTGTTTGTTAATTTACATTGTTAAACTGGGAAGAAATTGAATGAAAATTAATGTGACCGCAGAATTAAGATTAAGAATCGCATGAGCTGCTTGCATAATTGTGATTGCATCTCTGTCAATCTCAGGCAAAAGGCCGCCACCGGCCAACCTCTCTCTCTCTCTGTACAAAGATACCAAAGGCATGCATCTTCTCTAAACACGGACTACTGGAGAGACACATCTTCGGCTGGTGATTACCCCCCTCCTGAGTTTCGACTGAACTCATGGCATTTTATCATATACTCCCTCCGTTTTATATTATTTGACATTGGTTAGTTCAAATTTGAACTAAACAACGTCAATTAATATGAAACGGAGCGAGTATGCGGTTTACAGCGTATGTGATGCTACAGCAGAATACATCAACCTTCACTCCTCACTTCTGAGCTTAGGTTAATACTCTCTCTGTTCTGTTTTATTTGATGCTGACGTCAAATATTACAGAACGGAGGGAGTAAGTTACATTTACGCAAACTAAAACAGACAGGCAGCCACTTCAACTCTCCTTTGAACAAATAAAGGACAAAAGGTCCTATTTGTCCCAGGTATAAATTTCTCACAAACTTACATGTTCCTATGTACAATCCAAAAAAAATTGCAGATAGTATCTCCTCATCAACCAAAACTGCCAGAATGTTGGCACTGTAAGATTCCTCTCCGCGATTTACATGTTTTTTTACAAAGTCTATTGCTGTACTACAACAACATTAGAGGAACTGTTTTGTCATACTGCAGCGGGGGGGCTTTGCAGAGCTGTGAAGTAGTCCTCTTCAACATTCTTCAGTAGATTGTCGCTGCTTAAGCTGATACACCACGGTATGGACCCTTTGTCCAAAGGCCAAGGCAATAACGCTGAGATCAAGAGGAAAGTTTCGCTCAGTTCAAACTGTCCCTTACAAAAAGCTATGTTGCAGCTGACACAAGTATAATTGAAAATACGCCAGCTCTAATGGTTTTTAAAAACAAGCCACAAGTACAAATGAGCTTCTGGGTAAAAAAAGGAATAAAAACACGTCCTTATAGAATTTACTAGGCAATTGACTGTTAACTTAGGGCTGGGACTAATTCAGCAAAAAAAACTAAAAAAACTGTCAATTGATAAATTTTGAGTCAGAGGTCCTCGGAAACGAAATGGGAGGTATCAGCAATTCCGCAAGACATGAATTTTTTTTTACAAAAGGAAATATACCACAGGTAGGTAAAACCAGGAAGTGAGCTGCATTAATCTACCTGCAGAATTTGTCGCTCCCTCCTCTGATGCGTGCAACAAAATTGTCCCAGAAAGGATTGTTATTAGTCCACATAATTCAGCAACAATACTACTTAAACTTTGACCAGCCCAGTCCTGCGTTTCGATGTAAGCACAATAAGTTGCAAGCATGGCGCATAAGATCAGTAAATTCGACCTAATTAACTGGAAAATTAAGGTTAATTGCTACCTTGAACATAATTCCACTGGCCAGTATTGTGAGGGTTGTAAACATTACATAATAAATAGGGGAAACAATAGCCAAACTAAATGTATCCAGTGCCTGCAAAGTACAACAAAATCAGCATAACCTGAAAATACAGTAAAACGATCAGAAATGCACTAGACCAAGCAAACTTGATTACTGTTAAGTTTTTTCTTAATAACTATGGTGAAGGACATAAAGCACGTTGGTTTGTTGCAGACGAGAGATCCTTTTAATTTATCAATACCCTGAGTAGGAGCAGTAGGTGCAAAATGAAGCAAGTAAAGGGAGAAGCATGTGCTTACCTTGTTGAGGTAATTTATTTGAGAAACCCCGCAGATAACTGCAACCATAACAAAAAGCCATGTGTATGGATAAGTGACCTGATTCATTCCGTCCAGTGTAAGCTTTATGGCAACACCAATGGCTTTGATACTAACGACCTATGAAAAACCAATGAAGGTTCAGTAACTAGATACATGTTCTTGCAGTTAACTAACTACTGCGCATCTGCTAGTCAAAGCAAACTTACGGTTAGTGATCCCATCGAAGAGCAGATACCCAGATATATCAGGATATTGGTCTGACCATATCGAGGTTCGAAGAAGATTACTAGTGATGCCACAAGCAACAACGCTGTAGCTGCATATGCTAGAAACCCTGCACATTACGGAGAAATTCAGAAAGGTATGCAGCTGCGAGTAGCAGTTAAATGATAAAACGTAGGACCATGGACACATTTTAATGACTCACCTGGTTGGGTAGCTAGGTTCCATATTTCCTCGACAGAGTTAGGCATATGCTCTTCGGGGGCGTGCATGACGACGACGACTGAGCCGATTATGCATGATACGCAACCAAGGACGCCAAGCTTCTCAAGCCGCTCCTTGAGCACAAAGTGTGCCAGCACTGAACTGCCCCGTTTAGGAGGTTTTGTTTGTCAAAGTGTTCAATCGAAACAGTTTTGTGTTTTGTTTTTTTTTTAAAAAAAAAACTCACCTCACTATTATGCTCAGCGCTCCAAGAGGTGTCACAAGTAGAGCTGGTGCAAAGACATAAGCGACGAAGTTTGCAACCTCCCCGAGCAGCACTTTGTCAAGGTGAATTCAGTCGGGCGGTCAAGTTTATTATGTTCAGAGCGGACGTTGCGCAGAAGGGAAGGGAACGTACTTGTGGTCATGCCAGCCCACCATAGAGGCTCCCCGAGGTACGTGTGTCCTCCACCACCTGCGTCACGCACGCGGGAACAAAACAAACGATCCTCGTAAGGCCAACTGCCCGTGAAGAAGACGAGGTACAACGACTGCGGTGGAGATCTAGAATCGCAACAGCCGCCCCAAGCAGCATCGTGGCGATTCGAGGTCGCGTTACGAGGCCCGCCCGGATGATCCGAACCCAACCCGGTAAATCGACCGACCGAAGCAGCAGCAGCAGCAGCAGCAGCAGCTGGATCGCATGAGCGACCATGGATTCGTGAGATCAGAGGATGGACGTGCCGTGCGTAGCATTGGAATGACGACCGATGGTATGGGTAAAAAATAGGAGAGGAACAAATCAATCATTTGGGAGAGAAGGGGGGTGACCTGCGCGTACGCCGCCCTTGCCGGCGCGCAGGAGCCCGATCTTCTTGAGGATGAAGCTAACGCCGATGAAGGCGCTGGACGCGACCGCCAGCGCCAGGCCCTTGGCGTTGTCGGACACCTCCATGATCCCCGCCGCCTCGTGGAACCCGATCTCTCCTCTGTGTGGAATCAAAGGCGGGGGAAAAGGAAATGGGGGAGGAGCGGGTCTCCGAAATTTCGAAGGAAACGGGAGGGAAGCTGAGTGGCGCGCCTGACCCCGTCTCCGCCGTCGGTTAGTTGGTTGGCTGGATTTGGCCTTGGCCGGCCAACGAGGGAGGAAGGAAGGAGGAAGGAAGGAGACGGAATGCAGAGCGCAACGGGTTCTTCGGATGACGTGCGGGCCACTAGGAGAGGAGGTGGGGCCGAGATGTCAGTACGTGGAAGTGGTGGTGGATCCCCCCGCGGCGACCGGAATCGGAAGTGACTGCGCGGGTATCGTTTCATTCATTCATTCGTTGAACCCATCGGTGCGTGTCCCGAGTTCAGTTCGAGATAGAGGCCTTGCTTACAGAATCTGACGGCTCCGACACAAGGAAAGCAAGTACTACTAGTTGGAACCGTGGAACCGCAACAAGCATTTTACGCGAGCAGCCCAGATACACAAACGATGCAGCCGTTAATTTGAACTAGAGTTTCTAAAGACAAAATACTGTCATGACGATGCATTTCCGCATGGAAAAATGGGCGTCCCTCACGATCACAACATTGCTAGATAATAAGACCACCTACAGCTACAGCTCGTCCTTGTCATACTGCGACGACGTCTCCGACTCCTCTCTGGCCGCCGCCGATTCCTTCTCCTCGACCTCCGGTTGTTGCTCCTCCGCCTCGTCTTCCTCCTCCACGCTCGCGTCGGGGCTCAGGTCCAGGCTCTTCTGCACCGACCTGTAGATGCTGGAGGCGAAGTCCTTGGGGTCGGGCAGGTTGAAGCCGCTCTCCATCAGAGCGGTCTGGTACACCAGCCTCGCCGTCTGCTTCAAGCCCTCGCTCTGTTGTTTGCACAACCAGATATAGATTAATCACAACCCCGTTCCAATAAACCCCCAAGTCCTTTATTAGTCATCCCTGGAAGGAAAGGGAAAGTAGGGAGGTACCTCGCTGTCCTGGGCGACCTTGTCGCGGAGCTCCTTGATGATGGGGTGCCTGGGGTTGATCTCCAGCACCCTCTTGCCGCGCATGTACGCCTGCTTGCTGGAGTCCGACAGGGTCTGTGCCTGCATGATCTTCTCCATGTTGGCGCTCCAGCCGTACTTGGAGGTCACCACCACGCAGGGCGTGTCGTGCAGCCGGTTGCTGATCTTCACCGAGTCCACGTTCTCACTGTCAAGGGCCTTCTTCCACCACTCGGTCAGCACCTTGAAGGACTCCTTGAGGTCCTTGAGCTTCGAGTCCTTGCCCAGCTTCAGGCCCTCCTTGGACACGTTCTGGAACTTCTTGTCCTCGTAGTCCATCAGGTATTGCATCAGGTACTCGTCCACAGGGTCCGTGAAGTAGATAACCTGCAAAATAGTACAGTACATTTAATTTAAGGGCAACGTTATCCCATCATGTTAAATGTCTGAATGGGCGGGTTTATCCAGGATATAGAGGATGGTTACAAAGTAAGTCTACCTCGTAGTTCTTCTTGGTCAGCCTCTCGAGGAATGGAGACTTCTCCAGCTGTTCTTTGCTGCTTCCTGTGATGTAAAAGATGTCTTTCTGCCCTGCCTTCATCCTCGAAATGTACTCATCGAGGGAGGTGAGTTTGCCATCTGACTTTGTACTGAAACAAACAAATATAAAAATCAGTTTTATTCGTCAGACAGACAAATAAATATAGCTCATCAAGAGAATTATGATGAATGATTCTGTGGTACAGGACGAACCTTTCAAATCTAAGAAGCTTAGCAAGGCGGTTCCTGTTAGTTGCATCTTCAATGATACCAAGCTTGATTGATTTGCCAAACTCGTTCCAGAATTTCGCGTACTGCCCCTTTTTCTCCTCCATTTCACTTTTTTCTTCATCTGCTTACAAAATAGAAAATATTTTTTTGTGAGCGTTACCATCATATTTGGAACATGAGACTTACTTGACATTCACTGTAAACCCAGTTACCTGTCTTATCTTTGTTGCTGTACTCATCCGGGTCTTCTTCAGCAAGTTTCCGGATCATGTCAAGAGCTTTGCGGATCAGTTTCTTCTTGATGGTCTTCAGACTGCTATGTTGTTGAAGCATTTCTCTTGATACATTCAGAGGCAGTGTGTCTGAGTCGACAATTCCCTAGAGAGATAATAGCATGTTAAAAGATTCAGTCTGCTGCATCAATAAACAGAATAGCATGCCGTTCTTGAAGTAGTAATCCAGTACCTTCAAAAAGCTCAGATACTTTGGAAGAAGCTCATCAAATTCATCTGAGATGAAAACTCTTCTAACATACAACTTGAGGTTTGACTTGTTAGTGTTGTAGTAACTCTCATAGAGATCATGTGGAGCTTTCGGCGGAACAAAGAGCAAAGCTTTGAACTCAACATCTCCCTCAGCATTAAAATGGCTCCGTGCCATCGGCTTGTCATCACCAAAGTCCTACAAGAAAAATGTTAAGTTACACAATGTTTCTTCAACAAGACGCACACAGCATTGGTCTGGAAAGCTTTTTCTTGTTAATGTTAAATTCATCACCAAAGTCTTCACCTTAGCTAGTGAGTGATAGAACTTTGTGTATTCTTCCTCAGTAACCTCCTTGGGGCTACGAAGCCATACAGCCTTCACGTCATTCAGAAGCTCCCATTCAGAAGTTTTCTCCTTTATTGTCTTTGTCTTTGGCTTCTTCTCTTCACTGTCTTCGGTCTCTTCATCCTCCTCTGAAGTCTCTGGGGCTAATTAAACCAAAGATGTGTTAGCACTGCACACATTCACAGAATGGCTACTATATAAGAAAAATAAACAACATTGACCAAGGAATTACTTGATTCCTCTTCTTCACTTGTTTCCTCCTCATCAGCAGGCACCTCAACATCAACCTCCTTGGTCGCCCACAAATAAATGGGGAAATTGATGAACTCAGAGTACTTCTTCACCAAATCCTGCAAAACACAGTATTCAAGTTAAATGCTGATCACATGGGATGCACAAAATGACATATATTTTTCTACAAGTGTCAATAAATATGTTCTTTGTGATACATTTTCTGTTTATGTCAATAAATGTGTTCTTCGTTATGCTCATCTTGTAACGAGTGTAGCCCAACAAATGCATAAGAGAAAAACAAAAACTATGTTTCACCTGCCCTCACACAGTAACATGAATATCAGTGTGTGAAACAGATGCATGCACTCAGTTAAAGTGAATATTCCAGTCAGGGACAATCATTGTGTAGTGTGACACAAAACAAGTTCACTGGGAAACCATGACTCTTGAGGCCATCATGTCAAAATTCCTAGTTAGTGGAAAGGCAGCTGAGTTTTCCAGTTTTCCTATTTAAAAGGGGTGATAGACCACAACTTCAAACTACATTTGACGTATATGAGACAGATAAATAAGAATTCCATATAATTACAAGGTAAATATTCATTGATGTCTGAATCTCATAAAATATGCTGATTCGGACCAAACATTTGGACTTCGCAATTTAAGTTATAACAGCTGCAATTATCTATATGCATGTACATATTGCATATTTGCAGCAAAAGCCAGATTAAGACACTAAATATAGCAATACCTTTAGCTTGTCTTCTTCCAAGTACTCCTTGGCTTCATCTCGCAGATGTAGTCTTATCTCAGTTCCACGGCCAAGGGGCTCATTCCATGTATCCTCAGAGATAGCGAACGATCCGTCAGCTTTTGACTCCCACACATATCTAGAAGAGAACAACAGCACAACAATAACATGAAACACACCGGACAAAAAAAAAAGCAAGAGCCGGACAAAAGACACAAGGACAGCGATATCTTACTGTTTGTCATCATTGTGCTTGCTAATCACTTCAACATAATCAGCAACCAAGTACACTGAATAGAATCCAACGCCAAACTGTCCGATCAGATTAAGGTCACCTCCAGACTGCATCTTTTCCACAAAAGCTGCAAAAATTTGCAAGTAATTAACGTTATTTGGGACCATCCAAGGATCTTCCAGTAAGTTTAATATTACTCTTGCACAATTTTCTTGAACAAGCAACAGATAATGGTGCTTCTGCTGGTGGTTTAACGTGGAGTGCAGCGATCAGTACCTGAAGTCCCAGATTTTGCAATGGTTCCAAGGTTCTTAATCAGATCTTCCTTGGTCATACCAATACCCCTATCCCGAATGGAGAGGATCTTGTTCTCTTTGTCCAACTTAATCTGCATATGGACAGACCAAATGCCTTAAGGTTCAATTCTAAATTTCTAATGCAAGAATAAAAGAGGGCTCCCAAAGTTACAGTCCACCATACCTGGATTTCAAGCTTAGCAGTGTCACCTTCACCAAGAACCTCTTTATCAGTGAGGGAAAGGAACCTAATCTTGTCCAAGGCCTACAAATATGAAACAAAAAGAAAGCTCGTTAGTCTCGAACACCCAGAAGGAAGCCTAAATTAGTGTCAACTGAGTACATACATCAGAGGCATTGGATATGAGCTCCCTCAGGAAGATGTCCTTGTTGCTGTAGAGTGAGTTGATGATGATGTCCATAAGTCTGGACACCTCAGCTTGGAATTCAAACTTCTCAGCTGAGCTCCTGAGGGTCTTCCTGGATATCGACTCAGCTTCCCTGTACACATCAAAATCACAATGTTCATACAGATATCATTTCAACGATATGACAAGGCAGTAATGATCACCATGGATCAGAGGATGGTACTCACCTCTGGACAACCTCGGAGTCAGTGGACAGGCCATGGGGAACAGCGCCAAGCTTCTCCTCTACCTTGGGCGGGTTGGCTAAGTCATCACTGCTCTCCTCGGCATTCACTTGAAGCTTCTTAGCTACAGCATAGGAAGGATCAGACAATATAAGTAATTCGAGTTGTGCCTGACTTCAGGTATCCAAGTACTATGCACAGCATTGAAATCATGGCAGTGACTAGGGTATGTGTCCTTGAAATTCACTAGAAATGGTATGATAGAGAGAGGGGCAAAGAGTCCTTGAAATTCACTTAGAACCGTATTGATGGAACGCTAAATCAGTCAAAGTGAGCACTACCCAAAGCAAGCACCGGTTGGGAAAACAGATGTACAGGTATAAACCCTATAAACCTCAAACGGAGTTGGCCGCGTATTCACCAAACAAATGTATAAAGGGCCGTACGACATGACGGATCTAAGAATGAAGTTAGTAATCTCCGACTCGAAATCACCCTGCCTTAACATCAGATCAGAGTAGTCAGGAGCTCGACTTAGATCATAGTCGCGACTCGGTAGATCCAGCAACTAATCGGTACCAATACACAAGCGGGGATCACACGAAGCAAAAGCCGCCTATGCAACCATGGATCGAGTGCTATCCCCAAATGGATGGTACCGAAAATTCCTCGAAGAAAATCTAAACAAAATCAAACACCAAGGCTGAGAAGCGATCGAAATCTGTCAATACCCGCATCAAAAGCACCAGATCGATAAATCACCACCTACACGCGCCAAATGAACTAAAAAAATCGCTCAAAATTGGCTAAAATAAAATCAGTGGCAGGGACATGCCTGGACCGGGAAGGGTGGTGAGGAGGAAGAGCAGGAGCAGCGCGGAGGAGAGCGCCCACTTGCGCATCGTCGCTTCACTCTGCGAAACCAGTGGTGAGTTCGTCGCGCTACGCCGCGGAGCCGATGCTCTTTTAAATAAACGGCCTGCCCCCGGCCCGGAGACCCGAACGTCCAGTCTACGCGGTCGCGATCGGGCTACGTGGACAAATGGACGGCTTGGATTGGCCACCTGCCACGTGGCCGGCTATCACTGGGCGGCGCGGCGAACTTGACGTGGAGCGTGAGCAAGAGGTTGCCTGAGCCGTCAGATGCTTAGATCTGTGTCCTTGAAGGGCTGGGATCTCCTTTAATGGTGGACACGTGGAGCATCGTGATTGGACGCAGCCCGGGGGATCGACGTCGATGTGCTAGAATGTTCGGAGCGGATAATTAGTTCAGGGAAAGGTTGCTCTGGTTGGGAAAGAAAGATATATGAATTTTCCCATGCAGGCCCACACGTCAGTCAACGGCAGCTGACCAATGACACTGATTCAATGCGTAGTAAATTTTGATCGTTGTATATTCGGCAGCAACTTCTGTAAGTAAGTGGTGATAGTAATAAATTATGTAATATGAATGGTAACAGCTTACTATAACTCAGATCAACTAGGGACTTTAGATAATATATGAGTAGCAATTTTATATGTAGAGACCGTGTGCAAATTTAATTTTTACACTGTTTTTTGTGTAGCAAATTACGGTATATGTATAGTAGTAACTTTGTTATAAAAAATCTTTAAAGCATATGCAAATGAGATCTAATTTTGTTCGCTTCGTGACACCTACAGTACAATCAGAATCAAGAATGGGCACATTATCAAGAGTAAGGGAAATTTTGCTAAGAACACTTAATTCTAACGCTATTTGCTGTTTCACATCTAACTTTTCATAATTAGCTGAGTATCACTATAAAATTGTGGTTCTTCGCCACAACAAACCGCACCCTGCCTCCTTGGTCCAACCCATCTGAAGATAGTGCTCAAGCACAAGCAGCAGCAGCAGCCACCATAGTTTAGTGCACCATAGCCACCATATTGGGCTAATTATAAAAAGTTCAGTGTGGAAATAGCAAATGATGTCAAAGTTTAGTGCCTCATCGAAAATCTTCCCTAAGAGTAATGATATTTTGAATCTTTAAATTATGATAATAATAGTAACATTATCATATCTCAGCTTTGAAAGGGACATTCGCTATATATAGGTAAGAGAGGGTCACACAATTTCAATATGCCTCTAAAAATTCTGATGCTCCTGCGCTCCATTCTTAAATTGTTTTGTTAAGACACATCTTTAGTTTATTTTTAAACTAGAATTATTGTCCTTTAAAAACAGAACAAGTAAACTATTATAGTACATCAGACAAATTGAATGGTTTTGTGTTCCTATATTTGGATAATCACAATAGAGGCTCTCAGCCTTCTCAACAAAGGCCAGCACAAATCAACTCCACAATGCCTAATATCATCGTTTGCAAATGGTGAGAAAGCCTCAGATTTGGGCTATGCACATTGTATGTAGGCCTGTAACACTACCAGGCCAGTTGCCTCAGCATCACAGGAGTAGGATATAAATAGCTGACGACGAAGTATAATAGGAACATGAACATATATGATAGCTGATGCTCAGCAGGAGATCAGAAAATCCTGCACAAGTTCGAGAAGGTCAATTGTATTTATTTACTAATGAATGAAATGGTGAATCACATAAATAACAGTCGAACCCATTGACTTGAATCAAGAACATAACACCAAGCAAACATAAGCACCTACACAAAAGATTTCGCACATAGGACTGGATTTGCCTCGAACTTGAGTTCTATATTCAAAATACAAATTATTTAAAACACAGACGCAGTCTGAGTTCCGCACTTCATAGGAGAGCATATTGAAACTAGGCTAA
Organism: Neostapfia colusana; assembly: GCA_030760725.1. NCBI lineage: Eukaryota > Viridiplantae > Streptophyta > Magnoliopsida > Poales > Poaceae > Neostapfia > Neostapfia colusana. The sequence goes on from JASWHV010000001.1 coordinate 143,736,708, forward strand.
ATAAAATAAAGGAGGATATCTTGACAGTTTACGGCTAAGAAACTCAAGTCGCCTCAGGCACCATAGAAGCATCATTGGCGACAAACTCACACACGGCTATTTGAACCAGATGCAGCCTACATACAGAAGCTAGCAATTTATACAGTGTTCCTTGGATGCGGAACGCATAACCCAGTAGTCTCAGCCATGGAGACTATAAGCACCACCAAAACTCCTGAAAAGTGCAGTAGCTGATGTATTAGTCCTGGACACACAAAAAAAATAGTCCAGAGAGGGAAAAAGAACTCCCCAACATGCTTGGGATAAAGGCTTAGTTGTTGTTGTTTGTTGTTTGTAGAGAGAAAAAGAACAGCAAAGAATAAAAATGCTGAATCTAATCTATGACTTGATGCAAAGGGATATCGACCCCTACGGTGCATATCCAGAAATGGACACAATGGAGCTCTATTTCAAGAGTACCATCTCCTCTTTTTACATGAATAGTTCCATTGCTGAAGATGGGCAACAGTTACACACAATGGCAAATCATGTATCTGACTTCAATACAGTAGTAAATGCATATAAAAGAGTCAAAGGTACATGCTACAGGAGGTTCAGTAAAACAAAAGGACCAATCAGAGTAAATGGCTCCTCTAGATGTACTTCACTAAATATTATTTTGGTTTCAGTACACCATATAGTGTCTATTTTCCTATTTACTACCCACATAACTCAGACGTAACACGATTCACAGGGAAAGTTCATAGGCATGTGTGGAACGGAAGGGGGAAATAAAATGAAAGGAATAGAAAGTGGCATCACTAGAAAGAGAGCAGCATATGCAGAAATTAAGGAGGAAGGCAACGGGAGAGGAAAATAACTAACCTTCACTTCTTTTCAACAGGCGGCGGGAAACAACCAGCAGATATTAATGTACCCATGCCCCCGCTTCCTGGAAGCTCTGCTGCGGATCCAGATTTCGCGGCACTCCCCATGCACTGGACGTTCGCGACATCACAGGCAGCTGGTCCCAACACCTGACCGGTGACGACACCCTGCATCCCTGGGTTGCAGTACATCTGATGGGTGCATCTGAAGTCACAGGAGTCTGCGACCTGGGCACCACCGCCGAGAAGAAGAAAGCTTCCCTGATCAGCACCGGAGACGGTACCGACGTTCTTGACCGGCCTGTGCAGATACGGGAAGGCGCCGATCTCGCCCTCGACCCTGCCCCTGACGTCAACGAGGAGGCAGCGGAGCCTGGCCGCCTCCGCCTCGAGCGCGGCGTGGTCCTGGAGCTTCTTCAGGAGCTGCTGGTTCAGTGCCCTCAGGCGGATGACCTCTTCCTCCAGCAGCGTGGTGTGGGCCTTCTTCTTCTCCCGGTACTTGCGCACGGCGGCCCGGTTGCCGGACGGGCGCCTCCTGGAGGCGGCGGCGTTGTCGGACGGCGAGTCGGGCGGCGAGGCGACGACCTTGGTGTGGACGTGGACGCAGGTGTGGGTGTGCGAGTAGTCACGGACGGGTGGGTTGCAGGTGTGGGTGTGGGTGCAGGCGTGGTGGTCCGTACCGTTGAGGACGTCGTCGTCGAAGTAGGCGCCCATGGAGCAGCTGGCGGGCGGGTCGTCGTTCCCGATGGCCGGGCACAGGTAGGTCTCCGGGTTTGAGAAGTCGAGGTCCCCGTCGTCCATGGCTGCAACGGGCGATTTCCTGGGAACGGAAGGATCAGATGCTTTAGCTTAGCGCGGCCATTGGGTATTCGGATGCGAGAGAGAGAGAGAGAGAGATGGGGTGGGGGAGCGTGATTTGCTTACCAACAGACAGACAGACGGAGCAGGGATCGATCCGAGCCCAGACGGGTCGCCGCGGGCGGCGGAGGGAAAGGGAGGGAGGGAGGGAGGGAGGAAGAAGCTAGACGCCACCGGTGGTGGACGGGGAGGACACCTGGATCTGGATGGACGGCGTCTGGCGTTCGGCGCGCCGGTTTTCTTTGTCTTTTTTTTTTTTCTTTTCGATTTCCTCCTCCTCCTCATCTTCGTCTTTTCTTAGAAAAAAAAGGAAAAAAAAAAGGAAAGAAAAGAGAGATTCGGGTATAGTTTGGGTATTCTATTCTTGGACCTGCGTTTGCAAGCCCAATCATTGTCATTGATTGAGTTTTGAAATCCCGCGTTTCCGATGAAGAAACACAACAACACGTTCGCATGAACAGACAGAAGTAGAACCATACACATACATATACTTTGCTGCTATGCTGTTACATACATCATCTCTTAGCCCGCGCAGCAGCTCGAGTAGAGCTAGAGCCCGAGCTAGGAGCTACTAGTACTGGTTGCTGCTGCTGCGCTTGGGGCGGAGGTTCGCCTTGATGCTGGACTTGGCGAGCGTGGTGGGCTTCAGAACGCTCTTGGGGTTCAACGCCTGCCGGATCTTGAACACCGCCCACGCCGTGCCGACGGCGTGCCCCGCGGCGTCCATCCCTTCGCTGGTCGCCGCCGCAGCTTTCTCCCCGTACCTGTTGTCCCGAGGCCGAGGTGATGGTGACCACAAACCACGCAAATGGCACCAGCGTTCTTTCCGTACGTACTTACTTGTGAGATACGAGGCCGGTCGTTACGGTCGACGACGTGGTGAGGACGTTCTTGCCAGCCACTTCCACCGCGTCGCAGATCTTCCCGAACCCGTCGAGGGAAGCCAGAACGATCTCTCCCGGCAACAGGCTGCACAGCTTTTTGCCGGCTTTCGAGTTGGCTATCGAGCTCGTGAAGTAGCCGGTGACCTTCACCACTCCGGAGAGGATTCCGGTGGCCACCTTCTCCGACATTTTCGTCACCTTCTTAGCCCTGCAAACCAATTGTTGCCAGTTTGGGCGACACAAAATAAGAGGGAGAAAAAGGGACGGCCGGCGATCGAAGAAGGCACCTTTTGATCCGCCTCAACATCTCGGGGCTGACCTCGGCGTCCGCGTCGCCCGGCTGCATCCGCTTCTTGAGCACCTCGTCCCCCCACTTGAGCCTGTCCACCGTCACCTCCCCGCACCACAGTATCCCCTTGGCCAGGTGCCCCGCCCCCGTCGAGATCGCCCTCGCCACGGCGCCGCCGTACTCCTCCACGTTCGGCGCCACGGCCGTCCAGTAGGCCGCCGCCTCCACCTCGGACCGCACCTTGGCCTCCAGCTCCCGGGTCCCGACCACGGAATGCACGGAGAAGCTGGCGTACGCGGCGAGGAGGCCGTCGAGGAGCGGGTCGGGCGGGCGGGACAGCGTGAGGCCGTAGTGGAGCGGGTCGGGGCTCGGGTCGTCGGCGGAGGCGGGCACGGTCAGGGAGAAGGAGTAGTGGCAGGGGTCCAGCTTCACGACGGCCACGTCGCGCGCGAGCGGCCACTGGACCGGGCGGAGGACGGCCATGGCGGCGAGGGAGGTGTCGCCGGAGCGGATGCGGAGGACGGAGAGCTCGCCGGCGGCGAGCGGGTGGCTCCGGCTGCGGTCGATGAGGTGGAGCTGCGCGCCCGGGACGCGGAGGAGGACGTCCTCCGAGGGCGGGGGCCCGTTGGCGTCGCTTCTCGGCGACGAGGCGTTGGGCCCGATCTGGACGGGCGCGAGGTCGGCCATGGAGAGCGTCGGGTATAGCGGCGGCGCTGAGGGGGCGGGGCTAGGGTTGGGATCTGGGAATGCGGACGCCATGGGAAAGAGGGGGAGGCGTGAGGAATGCGGCAACGGCGAGCGACGTGGCGTGGCGCTTGTATAGGGTAGGGCCGGGCCGGGCGGGGAGCCGCGTCGATGGCGACGGCAGGTGAGGTGGGTCCTCGTTCTGCGGTTGCGGTGGTTGTCAATGACCGGTGGGTCATAGATCCTGTCGGTTGGGTCCCCAAACTCGTTACGGACCCACATGTCGGGGAAGGTAGCCTGTTACTACTTTCCGTGGAGAATTGCGAAGCGTGCGCCGTCCCACGTGCACGCCTCGTTCTCCGATACCGTACCGGTAGCAGTCGGTGGACTGTTTCTATCATTTCTGACTGGGCTGGGCTGGGGTGGGATGGGCCGGGCTAGTGAGTGGACCGACATTGTTTGCAAATGGGCCCAATTGCTCCGATAATCAGTGCAAATGGGCCTCTCTCAAAAAAAAAATGAATGAAGGAGACCTTGGGCAGGCTTCACTTGGATGGCCGCCTACCGCCTAGAGCTAGCTAGGTTTTATCCTCCAAGATGGACAATTTAAGATGATTATCACAAAAGTTATGAAAGCAGCAAATAGTTACAGAGATCACACCTGAATTAGGCCTTTTACATGCCAAACATTGTGCTTGAGAACAACAATATTCCTATCTTGCGGCCGTCCAGGAGAGAGATGGGAAAGATCAAGCTTATCCGAAACTCATTGGTTGCACTCTCGTGTAAATCAAATGTATACCGGCCGTAACATCATCATCATCATCATCGATGATAAAAAATCGTCCAAGCTGTTTTATGAATTTCGTCATAGATGATCTTGATGGTAGCAGCTCAGCCAGCATAATACACTACACAAGAAAGGGCGACCAATGTTGTTCGTCACGGTGTTAGATTGCTACATTTTGGCACGATATTAGATTACTATTTTTTTTCGAAAGGCTATGAAAGGCGTTTAATTATAAGCAATGGGTTAGAGATACATTGCACCAGAGGTGCTATTCTATAGATGACAACACTTGATCACTATTACAGGGCCGGATGAGCTCTACTACATGTTTGGCCCTGGCTTTTCCCCACATGTTGATATCTTCTTTCAAAGTGGCGAAAATCTCTTTGAAGGAACTTTCTTCACGTTGAAAAATTCTTTTATTTCATTCTTTCCATATAGCCCAAATGACCACAATGATGATTGAGTTTACCCCCTTTGGTTGGCTAGACGATGGATTCCTCAAAATCGTGTCAAAGCAGAGCGCTAGCGTGTGTACCTCCTGTGATGCAGGAAAGTGTTTCTGACACAAATAACTACTCCCTTTGTTCTGAAATAAATGACGTTTAGGACAGCAAATTGAACTAGATTTCTTGTCCTAAACGTCATTTATTTCAGAACGGAGGGAGTACATTGCCCCATTGTTAGATTACTACTGCAACTTACCTAGGACAAGGACGATGAGATTATTAAAAAACCAATGCATGAAACAACAGTCAGCCCAAATTCTACATGGCTCATTTTTTTCTTCTCCCAAAACTCACGAGCCTTCGTCCTTCCTACTACAACTGCATGCGGTGCCAGGTTGAGATTCATTTCATCAGCATTTTGGCATGTTGGGAGGAGGCCGCATCATCCTTTCATGCTTCGACTTGCCATCTTTTACAATGAACACGGTGTTCATCCCCCACACCATGTGCCGATCAAAGTGGCAGTGCATGAACCACACCCCTAATAATAATAACAATAATACACAAGTGAGTCACCATCATGGCCAAAATAATAGTATTAAAGTAGTAGTAGTATTTTCAAATTGTTATCGTTAGAATAATGATTCTAATTTAATTTTCAACTTAAATTATTATTATAACGACATCAGATTAAAACCTGAAGGAGGCTACAGTAGTACCAACCAGGATTTGTGGCGCGGAATCGGATTGCGGCCCAGCCTCCCTTGGGCACGGACACCGTGTTCTGGCGCGGCGGGTCCACCAGGTTGTAGTTGGCCGTGTCCCTGTGCTCGTCGAAGTTGCCGACCCCTTGACCCACCACGTAGAAGCTGTAGCCGTGCAGGTGCATCGGGTGGGTCTCCGTGCCGAGCACCGCCGTGTCCTGGAACACCACCTCCACCACGGCGCCGTACTCCACCACCTTCACCTTGGTGCCCCGCGTCGTGAACGGGCCCGGCTGGCCGGCGGAGCCGGTGAAGTTGAAGGCGAACGGCGGCTCGTCGGGGAAGTCGGTGTCGTACACGCCGTGGACGGAGCGGCGGCGGTAGTAGGCGCGCAGGACGTCGACGGTGGACGGGTTCTCGAAGCTGACGTTGTTCAGGCTCGCCGAGAGGCGGTCGCCGTTGGGCCCGCTGCATGCTGCGTCGTCGGGCGGGCACGCCAGCAGGTTGATGGCCATCGTCACCAGCATGCGCTCGTCCACGTGCGCCGGCACGTCCTCGGGGTGCTCCCTGCTGGCCAGGGACCGCAGCCGCGCCGTGAACGCCGTTGCCGCGTCCACGTCGTCGAAGGGCGGCAGGTTGACGGGGAAGACCGGCGGCGGCCGCCTTATTGTCCGGACGACGTCGACGTCGTCCGTGTACTCCAGGATGGCCGTGGCGGTGTTGTTGATGAAGTCGATGTCCTTGTCGGCGACCAACGTCCTCGCCGCCATGTAGTACGACCGACCGACGATGTCCTTGTTGGCGTGGAGGAGCACGTCCACGGTCTGGCCCGACGCGACCATGACGTGGTCGACGGTGAACGGCTTCGTGTAGCGGGCGTCGGTGGCCACCACGGTGAGGCGGTGCCCGGCGACGCCGAAGAACATGTTGTACGTGAGCCCCGCGTTGATCACGCGGAGCAGGTACGTCCTGCCGCGCTTCACGCGCACCTTGAAGGTGCCGCTCTTGGAGCACGGGGACAGGTCGCCGGGCTGGCCGTTGATGGTGTTGGCATCCGAAAGCTTCACGTCGCGGCCGGTCCGCTTGGCGTCCTCCAGGAGCTGGTTCACGTCGTCGTCCCGCCACCACTCGCCTAGGATGATCGGCGGTATCTCCAGCTGCACGTTCCCGGAGAGGAAGGGGAAGGTGGTGCCGCGCTTGGGTAGGATGACGATGGCGCCGTGCACGGTGGCGCGGTCGAAGCCGGTGTGCGCGTGCCACCACACCGTGCCTTCTTCCTCGGAGAGGATGACCCGGTAGGTGAAGCTGCCGCCGCCGCCGGGCTTGATGGGGCACTGCGTGATGTACTCCGGCCCGTCGGACCACGGGTTACGCGGCTGCTTCACGCCGTGCCAGTGGATGGTGATGTTCCTGTCGCCGTGGTTGTGAACCTTGACGAAGACGACGTCGCCCTTGCGCGCGTAGATGGTCGGACCGGGGAACTGGCCGTTCACTGTGAGGATGCTCTTCTGGCGGCACAGCCTGGTGACGTTAACCTTCTTGATCTGTCAAAAATATCATAATTTGCTAACAGAGTCATCAGAGCCTATAATATGAATAATAATGGAAGTTAAATATTTCTTTCGTATCATACAACGAGTTATATAATATTGCAGTAAACACCTGACATTATTCACAAATAAAAGTATGCAGCATACACATCTTTCGAGTGAACATAAATTGTATTAGTTAATACAGTATTTGTTGCTAATTTGCAATATATGTTTTTGTTACTTCCTATAAATCTCTATAATTGTAAACCTATTCTAAAAACATTCTCAGTTCTTTTTAATGTGTTCTAAATGATTCTATATTTTACAGTACAGTTTCCAGTGCCGGACTCTTTTCCCCTGTCTTATGCGGGATGATCCAGCACCATGGCAAAGCATGTGGAACACTATAAGTGGCGTCCTGCTCCTTTTCCAATACTCCCTCTATTCTGAAATAAATGATGTTTTGGACAAAAAAATCTAGTTCAATTTGAACTAGATTAGCTGTCCTAAACGTCATTTAATTAAGAACGGAGGGAGTACAACGTTGCAATCGATCTATTATCGAAAACCAACGTTGCAATCGATCTATCCTCCATGCATGGGCATGGGTGTATAACTGCATACCAATCGGATATGAATTTTGCGGTAGGTGAATCTTTAATTCGAAACCGTTTCAAAATTTGAAAACCGTTGCAGATCAATGAACCCTTTTCTTTTCCCTGACCCTGAGAATAAAAAAGAGGGACGACGACGGATGCATCTGTACCCGCCGAAAGTGTACAGATCGATAAGTAATTGAGATAGGCAGACCAAAAAATAATCTGCATACAAGCTTGATGATGGGTCTGAATGGAATGGAAGGAGTGAAACCGGAGAGAGAACCAAGCAGAAGAATCGCGACTTACAAAGAAATTGTAGTGGTGACGAGCCCCGGAGGCCTCATCTCCCAATCCCAAGAGCACTAGTAACCAACACAGCAGAGCTCCTGCTGCTGCTGCCGGTGCTCGGATCATCGTCGTCTTGACGTCTTGTTAGCTACTGACTCGAGCCTTCTTGTTCATGTCCATCTCCGACTCTCTCTCCTCTCCTGCTGTATGTGTGTATATATGTACCGTACCCGAATCTGGAAACCATTTAATTCGTGCAATGAATGTAAAGATATGCCTTGCTTTTTTTCTTCGATTATGACCTGGGATGAATAGCACAACAGCTGGATCTCTCCTCCTTTATAAAGTCAGCTGGTGCTCGTGTGTAATATTAGGTAGTCCCTCTGATTTTTTTTAAATGTTGCTGTTTAGTTTAAAACTGAGCTAACTAAGATAATTTAAAATGAAACGGAGAGAGTAGCTTGTGTTTTTTCAATTGTATATATTTTATTTTTCAATCATAGAAATAAATAAGAAAAGCAGGATGCAAGATGTTAGCGAAGATAAGAGCCAGGATCTCGTAACATATCTCTTTGGTTCATCTCATTGTTTCCTAGGAAAGGTGGAACATGATCAGATTCAGATGGTCGACTGCCGATACCAGATCTTTGGCGCCGCCGAGGAAGGAAACAAAGCTCGTCTTGACGAACCCAAAAAAAGGAAGCAGCTCAGATCATAGTTGTTCTTGTATGGACTAAGCGGAGGATGAAGGCAGCAGCAAATCAATCTGTTCTCAGAACCTATCAATCTTGTATTATTTACTGTCCACGAAAATCTTCGCGTACTACTTCACTACTGTCTGTACATACAAAATAATACATGCACTCCACTCTTTTTTAGCAGTCATTTTTACATTTTACTCTCTCCGTTTTGAAATAAATGATGTTCAGAACAACTAGTTTAGTTTAGATTAAACTAGATTTTTTGTTTATTTCAAAACAGAGAGTACCCTGGCTTGGCTAACATAACAGATCAACCAGCCAGTAATAAAGTGAGACTATATGCGACGGGCCATGTGGTGCGCCACCGTCCTCCTGCCCCGGTTGATGGTGATGAGGCAGAGGCAGACGTGCTCCTCCAGCTCCTCCAGCTGCGCCCTCAGCTCCGCCTCGCACTCCGCCTCCTCCCTCGCCACCTCCCGCAGCAGCGGCCGCTCGCCGTGCCCGCGCACCGCGATGCGCGCCACGTCGCGCCCGTGCTCCAGCTCGTTGTGCGCGCGCCGCACCATGCGGCTCACCGTGTCCAGGTCCCGCCCCACGATGTACGCGCCGCGCGCCGCCGCGTCCACCGTGGCCCCCGCGCGCGCGTACCGCCGCTCGCCCACCACCTTCTCGGCGGCCCACCGCACGGCGGTCGCGGGGCTGGCGCCCACGGCCGCCGCCGCAGCGCCGACGCCCACCGCCGCGACGACGGCGGCCGCGCTCGCCGCGACGAGTGCCGTGCCCCGCACGACGCGCATCGCGCGCGCGAGCCTCCGGAGCCGGCGCCGCGCCGCGGCCAGGCGCGTGGCCAGCGGGCCGCACCGCTCGTGCGCGTCGTGGAACCCGGAGAGGCGGCCCCGCGAGAGCGGGTTGTCGAGGCGGACGTGCTCCGCGAGCGCGTCCCTAGCGGGAGAGCCGTCGCCGTTCTCCATCCGGCAGAGCAGCCGGCGGAGCGTGAGGTGGTGCCGCCGCGCCGCGCAGACGGCGCCGAGCAGCGTGGAGCACGCCTCGCAGGCCTCCTGCGTCACGTCGAAGTACTCGATCAGCAGCGACTCCACGCGGCGCTTCCTCCTCCTGCGCCGGTCCCGCGCGAGCATCTCCGGGCTCGGCTCCAGAACGAAGCCGTCGAGGACGGTGTACGAGCACGACTGCTCCACCACGGTATCGTCCTCGCGGTCATGACTACACGATGATCCTTTGAAGCTGGACGACCTGCAGGAGAAGGAGGAGGAGGAGGAGGAGGAGGTGTGCCTCAGGTGGTGGTGCGCGTTGGACCACAGGTCCAGGAAGGACTCGGACTTGAAGGCGCGGTCGTACTCCTCGTCGACGTCGTTGAGAGGGCTGCGCGGCGCCGGAGTGCTCGATGATGCGGTGGAATTGCTCCTCTCCATCATGGTGGTGTCAGCTGCATCATATCATGCATCATGGAGATATTGGATGGATCAATTAAGTTGGGGACCGATCGATGGTGAGATCATCGATCAGAGTAAGCACGTACGTACGTAACCGGCCGTAAACACGTACGGCAACAAGCAAAGCAACGTGCTGCGGCATTGTGGAGCACGAGAGGAAGCGTCAAGAGTTAATTGCCTCTAGCTAGAGGACTTGATTTTTTTGGCGAAAGAATGCCGTTGCTTCACGTTCAAGTAGCTAGGAGCGACAATGCAAGCTATGTACCGTATGTATCTAGCAAGAGAATTAAGCACTATCTACATGCTTGACTTGCAGTATATATGTACAGTTTACTGCGTGATGACTGATCATATGGAAGCATATATATAATAAAACGATCAAGTTCATCAATAAACTTACGAGGAGGAGTTCCGAGACCGGAAATGGATCTGCCGGTAGCTGATGAAGGTGGCGACGACGACTTCATCTGACTTTGCTTGTTAATGCACCTCTCGATCGATGCAAGTAGTAGTAGTAGTAGTAGTAACCCGGCCGGGTGTTTTTGTTTATGGAACTGACGAGGTTGGGAATTTCATATGACTTCTTTCGATCGTGGTCCTCTCCTCATATATAGATGGATGGTGTGAGAGTGAAAGAGAAGCTCTTGCAAGGCAAGAAACAAAACCCACACAAGCCACCGTACGTACCAGAGATCTAGAGAAATTAAAGGAGTCCTCTTAATTTCTCGTACGTACATACACTCGAGAAAGGAAAAAAAAAAGGATAAAGCAACACGTTCCACACCATACGTGGCAATGCATGCATGCCAATTAAATAATATCGTGTTCCTCTCGAGACGCATAATATTGTTGATATGTTTCGATCGAGCCGCGATTGACATGCATGTCGTCATCAGCTAGGGAGTTCATTTTGCATGCATGCAATGCAAAGAAGCTTACAGTTGAGACACACGACGCGTGGATGTGGATCCATCAAACCCTTTTTCTTCTCTGCCGTAGCTTGTTTGGTGTGTTTACGAAAAGAAATAAACATATAAATACGTACAAGCCACCGATATTGGTTGACTAGACGCAATACGATCGACGTATATATATATATATATATATATATATAGCCTATATATGATGCTCTAACTTGTAGCCAGGCCGGAATAAGGAAAACTAAATTGTATGACAATAATGCTTATGTTTATCTAATGTACGATCCGTAACGTGCCGCTAAACAATTGGTATGGATGGATATGCACCAGTGCTTATCTAGTACTCTCTCTGTTTTAAAGTAAATGATGTTTAGAATAAGAATTCTAGTTCATTTTAAACTAAATTAACTGTCCTGTATTGGTGTGGTCGTGGTGCCTGCTGCGTCATCGATCGTCCAGCTCGTAAGGCAAGCACCGCAAGCTCACGCTACCGCGTGGCTCTGCATCTGCATCTGCATCTGCTGCCGGAGCCTGACGGATTAATTCCTTCTTCCGTTATTAATATCAATCCTGCATGCCTTCCGGATGATGGAGATGACCGGATGGATACAATGCAGGTGTGTACTGCTAGGCAAGTGATTGTACATTAGTTCTTGCAGATAAAGAAAAAAAGATACTTGTGTTTCAGTCAGGTTCCAGCTAGATGGCCAGCTTGCTTAGCTTGCTCAATCTTACGGTGTTCCATCTGCAGGTGGTGCGTGAACACCCAGCAGGAACGTGTACGAGGTGACCGCGAGAGCACCAACCGATCCTACGCCGTCAATAAGCACACACACCGTACCAGCAGCGGCTACGAGACGACAAGCAGCAGCAGCAGGTGGCTGGTGCTCGCCCTCGCCCGCCCGATTAGATTGTCCCACGGCCACGTACTGCCTCGGCGGCCGGGGGCATGAAGAGACAGCTTGTCCAAAACCACAACTTAATTAGGTGATCACTGTAATTCATTACGGTATTATCTATTAATTATGACCTCTGGCCTCCGATCCATTAATAAATCACCATATATATGTATAATCGACCAAGCTAGATCGAGTAAGGTTTTTTTTTTCATGTCCTCATCATTTTTCTAATTATAAGACATCTGAATATGTAAAATAACTTGTTCGATCAGAAGTGAGTCGACGACGTTCTTCGAAGTGAGCTCTTGGTAGGGAGGAGCAGTGCAGCCACTTCCAGTTTCAGCTGTCGTCCTCGGGTGAAAACAGCAAATGCTCATTTGAGAGAGAGAGAGAGAATTGTCTGATGCGGTATATATAGCAGTACGTACCTCCTTGCAGTGGTTCTTGAGCTTCAGGTTCTCGTCCACCAGCCGACGAACCTCTTTCTCCAGATTCTCCACGTATGCCTGCACACACGAACAATAATTCACACGAATAATAAACACTCAGTAAACGTCGACCCTCGGCCCGTTAAATTATACACGTACGCAGTACTTTAGTAGTACGAACAATGCAAGAATACATAATATGAGTCGATAGATAGATGCAGTACGTATAGCTAGAGATATATATATATATATATACATACTGACCCTCTTTCTTGCCCTGGATCGGAGCGCCGATTCGCGGTTCCTCATCATCCTGATGGACCTCCGGTCGTCACCGCTGATCTGCTGCACCTCCATGTCGACCTCGTCGGCCAGCGAGACGGGCGTGGAGGGCAGCGCGTGCCCGGCGATGAGGACGCCGTCGTCGTTCTCCTGCAGGGTGGAGATGGAGAAGAGGGAGCTGCAGCCGCTGACGAAGCTCAGCTGCGGGCTGTCGTCCGGCTCCCTCCACGCCGTCGCCATCTGGTAGTGCACGTGCTGGTAGTTGTTGCCCGCCATGATCGATCGCCGAGCTAGCTCTTACTTTTTGTTTGCGCGCGCACGGCTTAGTTGGGCTTGGCATCAGTCATCACTGATGAGCTAGCTGCTAATAGCTAGCTTTGCGGTGAGATATTTCTTCATGGCCCTGCCCTGCCCTGCCCTGTAGGGTTTTATATACATGTAGATGCCGCTTAGCTGATGATGCAGCCGCCTAGCTGTTGCGTATTTGATTTTGTCTAATATCGATCATCCGGTTTAATATATGTAGATGTTGGAGGCAGTTGACTAAACCCACTTTGGAAGATATATATATTTAGTGCATGTATGCACTTAATAATTCGGTAAGTTCCCTTCCCTTACGACTACTAAGCCAAACCAAACCCAAGTGAAAAAAATACGTCGTTTTCAGAAAAGTTACATCACCTCTGATTAAGAAACTTGCCTTCTGACCCTCCCATATGCATATGCTTTATTAGGATACATGATGCATGGATTTTAATGAATGAGCAGGATATGTTTGTATTTGCCGACCATGGATGCCTACTGGTTTTAAAGAAACAAAGCTAAGGAGGGGAGGGAATCCCTCTCATGCATGCATATCTCTAATGCTATCGAGACAAAATCACCACTTATCGTTGCTTCTTTTCAGGCCAATTAAACCTCGAGAATGGAGTTTCGTGGGCTCGATCACTGACCTTTCCTCTCAGTCTATAATCACACTCCATCTCCAGCTGGTCCATCAGGTTGGATTTGATCAGGCGGTGAGGGAGCTGGTGCGTGCTCCGAGTGATGATTGCAACCTTTCCTATGTGAACCCCGTCAGCCCATGAGCTTGCCATTCATGCATAAACGGTTGCAGTCCATCGATCGCCCTTCTCCAGTAAGGCTCGAGTTCTTGGTATGGTGGTGCAGAATCGCTGTACGTATATTATGCTTGGTGAAATGACATGAACATACAATAAATATATAGACTTAGATAACACATCAAGACAAGTTCATGACCCCCCACCCAAAATCTATTGGGCGAGCAAATGGAAATTGGACAGTGCTGATGTTCTTGTAAGGAAATGGTCAGTGAGATCCATTTCTCATCATACTGCTTAAAGCCTTCGCCTGTAATCATGGTTTGGTTTCAACTTGTTTAGGCTTAGATCGTCCGCACTCATGTGCGTTAAACCAAACAGTACTCCACAGATGGAGTACTGAGTAATTTTTTCTCCCGCATCGGAGTACGGGGTGAGCTACGCCAACCGGAAGTTTGCTACAGCGCTACTCCCGGTCGGGCGTACGCTCGACGTGCTCGATATCGGGCAAGGCATTGGTGGCCGTTGCCTGCGCGCGCCCGAGAGGAAGGAGGGAGTAGACGGGGGCGGCGGCCATCAGTGACGCGAGAGCGGGGCATGCTTCACCGACGCACGGGCAAGGAGGGGGTGGCGCCGCCTACGCGCAGGCGAGTCCGTCGGAGATGTGGTTGGAGGAGAGCGACGACGAGGCGAGCGGTGGCGAGATCGGCAGGGATGCGGCTGGAAGACGCGAGCGGCGACCGTGTTGGAGGCGAAGCCGGCACGAGCGACGACCGGGTTAGAGACGACGCTGACGCGGGGCGGCGACCGGGTTGGGCGCGACGCCGCGGCGCGAGCGGTGAGGCGACCGCGGACGCCCGGAGAGAGAGGAGGCACGCGGATGGGAGGCGCGCAGAGCACACGGGGAGGCGGCTCGGAGGAGGAGAGCACGTGGAAAGGGTGGCATCGCGAGGAGGGGGAGAAACAAGGAAAGAAGAGTCCAGATATTCGGTGGGAGGAGGAAGAAATAAAAAGGTAGGGGGAATAGAGGAAAGAAGGAGAGAAAAAAAAAGAAAAAAAAAAGAGGGGAAAGAAAAGGAAATAGAAGAGAGGGGTAAAAGGAAAGGAAATAGAAGGGAAAAAAGAAAGAAATATAAGGAAAGCGAAGGAGGAAAATGGAAAGGAAAAGGAAATAAATAGAAGGAAATGAAGAGATAAAATGGAAAGAAAATATAAGAAAAGGAAGAGGGGAATAAAGGAAATAAAAGGAAGAAAAAGAATGAAAATAAATATTAAAGAATGTGTGGTAGTTGATATATAGTACGTTTAGGGAGTACGATGAGTGCAGCAGCACGTACTGAAAAGCAGAGAATCTTTTAGAGTGTGTTGGAAAGAGGTGAAAATATTCGTTTGGAGTAGATTTTTAGAGCACATGAGTGCGGATAGACTAATCGGAAACACATGTATAAAATTTTCAAATCACACCCCTGGAAGCAGTATTTTTTCTTCTTCAGAAAAGACAGGGACCTCAACTGTAAATAGGGAACAGTTCAGGGTCCATTTCGCGGCAACACGCCACCACCAACCGCACCGCCCGTCCGTCCGTCGCCCGTCTCCTTCCTCTGGCTCTCTCGCCTTCCCCGTGACCTTGACCTGCTCCATCACCTCACCCACCACTCGCCGATCCGAGCCCTGATCCTCACCGCCGACCAGCCATGCATCCCTCGGGCGCAGGGGACTACTCCCCGTACTACCCCCCTTACCCCTCCCCCGCGCCACCTCCTCCGGTCTACCCCTCGGTGTCCGCCGCCGCGGCTTCCGCGCCGCCGTACTCGTCCTACCCCATCGACTTCGCCCCCGCCTACCCGCCCGCCGACCTTCCACAATACGCGCCCCCCACTGCCGCTGCGCTCCCGCCTCCGCAGCCATACTACCCCTACGAGCCAGCGCCTCTCCCGCCGTCCCCGCACAACCCGGGTCCCTCGCCTTACCCGTCGCTAGATCGGGCCGGGAGCTACGGCTACGGATCCGGTTCCGGCTCCGGCTCCGGCCAGGAATTGTACCCGCCCAAGCCGGCCGGGGGCGGCTGGTCAGACGACGGGGTGTACGCGTACGACGGCGGCGACGCGCCGGAGCCCTACGGCGCGAGGGGGACCGCGCCAAGGTCAGGCGTGGGCTCGGGCCCAGGCTCACGCTCAGGCTCGGCTCTGTTTGACGACTATGGGAGGTCCATTGGTTCGGCCACTGAGAGGGGTGGACGTGGGGGTGGTGCGGCGAGCCCCAAGGTGGTGAGGGCCGTGCCCAAGGCCGAAACGACGGAGGACGTCAGTGGTGGGGTGCAGAAGTTTCGGGTGAAGCTGCTGCCGGAGGGGGCGGGGAGCCCCATGGATGTGCTCTGCCAGGTACTGTATTTGCCCCAAGGCCAATAAGCGATGAATTTCGTGGACATTGTCATCAATGAACTAGCTGGTGTTTGATCAAGCCTGGATCCAGAAGCGTAACTCATTCCTGTGTCTGCTAACTACAACTTGCTGGTGTTTTTTTCTTTTTTGGACCGTGTGGCGGCTGGGACAGGAAAGATAGAGAAAGGGGGCTGCTGGTTCTAGGGTTTGCTGCATGCATTATTTCAGTCGTAGCAGGCCGTTGGAATAGCCGGGCATCCAAACAAAGAAGTCCGGCCTGTGTGGAGAAAAAGGGAAAAATGAGAAAAAAATATGGGCTACAAGGCTTCTTAAGGGTACCTGATCAGACCTGTTTATGTAGACGCATAAGTTTAATTTTAGTGCACATTTACTCCACAAGATAGATCTTCTACTTTTACTCCACACGATAGATAGAAATTAATAATCGCTTCAGCATGTGCTTCACTTAAGATAAAAGCCAAGGTTACAGAAGACATAGAAAAAGAGAGAGGAGTTTTTTGTACAAATCCACTGCTTGAAAAATCAAAGCTAAGCTTGAATATACCATCTTTGTAATATGAACATTACCAGATTGCACACAATTTTCAAAGTTGCACCAAGCTTTTTAGTTACTAAGAAATGTTTTTCCAAATATGTCCATTGCACTGTTCAATGAGGTGATGTGAATAGAGTTATACTGTTGCTTGGTGCGTTCGCGTTTAGCATGTTCCGGAAGTAATGATTAACCATTATTTCTCTGTTTGTGCTACTGCAGGTTGGTTTGGATGGAATTCGTATGCTTGACCCCAACACTAGTAGGACATTAAGAATATACCCCCTTGAAACTGTAACTAGATGGGATGTAAGTAACTGTTGTTCTTGATGCATCTGGAAACAGTAGTTTTGTTATTGTAATAGCATTTCTTACTTAGTCTGTTGCCTCTTTATCAGGTATTAGATTCTTCTATTTTTGCCTTTTGGTCCAAGAGCTCGGTTGATGCTGAAGCAAGAAGAATAAGACTGAAGTCAAACAGTTATACAACGAACACCATTCTGGACACTGTCACAGCTGCGACTGTGCAGGTTCACAATTTTCTTTATTGACAAATTTCGGTCCATCTTCCAGCTCTGTGTAGTTTGCTTTTAGTATACATGGCTTGCACCAGATGATTGATGGCTATTTATTTCTTTGGATTACAGTTCAAGGAAATGGGTGCAAGCAGCATTTCAAGTAGAGTGACTGCTGATGCAGCCAAGCCTGCGGAACAGCAGAACGAGAGGAAGAAAAATTTCCTTGATTGGAGGAACTTGATGAAACCTATGAGTGAGGAGAAGGATCACTGGGTAACCAATCTCTATCTTCAAATGTTGCCTATTTGTGTGGAATATCAGTTGTTTAGGTAGACAAAAGCTAAATAAATATACTTTTTACCTTTTAGTTCGTTTTATCTAATAGTTCTACCATGTCGTTTATGTTATGCCATAAACGTGAATTGATGTACGTAACTCGAAGTCCAAACATCTTTTTTACTTACGTTCTGTTTTATATTGCATTTAACATAATTCTTATTTGACCACATGAATGCTAGTTGCATATTTGCAATTGTTATTTTGTGGTTCATGGTTGCTACTAGTGGCAACCATTAATTATGGGGTTCCCCCTCTTTTCCCTCTATTGCTGTTGAGTTGATAGTTCCTTTGGATCTGTTACATTTAAAGGCCAGATGATTTTAACTAAGCCAACCTATATGAGTGTAACATGGGTAATGCACATAGTATTCTGAATGCCTTGACTTCATTAAATTTATCAAAGACATTTTATTAGCATGAATAGTTTCTATATTAATATATACACATGATCTGTTACATTTACAAAATAAATGTCTTCACACATACAATCATATTTCATCCCCATCATTTAAAATAACTATAGCTATTAGCTTGAACAATAAACAAAGAAGCATACTTCGATATCAAAACCCCACCCTTTAGTACAATGAATCCATCTCACAGAGATCACTTTAGGCACTTAGCAATAGTCTTTCTATGGACATCCAAATCTGTTTCATGTAGCTTGGCAAGGAAATCTTGAATCATAGATACATGATCCTTTACACGTAGACCTATCTCATGCAATTTGGTATCCTTATTTTGATCAATCCACTGTGAAGAGTGAAGATTTTGCTCAAGGAGCTGCTGCTCACATTTTCAAAGTGGAGTCCAAGTCAGTGACCTATTAAATGATCATCCAGATGTTCAGCTGAATCTATCAAGCATATCCTTAATGAATCTTTACGTAGAACTATGATACGGGATGAAAGGCATCTTGCAACAAATACAAACTATCTCAACTTGGCCGTTATGCCCAATCCATGAGAACAGCCAAAAATATCCGAATGCAACAAAGTCAAATAAATCTTGTACAACTTTACCAGAGCAGAGCAATGTCCCTTGTTGATATGCCAAACACATTCTAAGGCAAGTTAATTAAATGGTAAATAATTTCATATGACCACTGAATAGTTCAGCTAAGGAAAAAAATACTACTCCATAATCGATGTGTTACAGAAAAGGATAGTGATTAATCTCCTTACCTTGTGAATAAACAACCACACAAAACTATACACATACTATTGGAAAGGAGGGGCTAAGGATGGACTCACCTAATATTGTAAGGAGTAGAGATATTGGACCTATCTGGCATACTATTGCTTGCATTCTGCTTTCCTTTGTACCTTTTATGTGACACTGATGTGAGTGAACTGTAAACATGCTCTGCTAATATGTAGTTGGACTTTTTTTGTATAGTTTCTTTTTATTGTCATTTCTAGCCTACCCCAACGTGCTTGGGACAAAGGCTTTGTTGTTGTTTCTTTTTATTGCCACGTTTTATTCATTTACTCTAATCCCATTATTTGTTTCTGCAAATTTTGTTAGGTCCCGGATGAAGCTGTCAGCAAATGCACAGCATGTGCAGCAGATTTCAGTGCTTTCAACCGCAGGGTAAGAACGCTTAATATTGATCTGCTGATCATGTGACCACCACATCCATCTTTTAACATCACAAACATATATGTTCCAGCATCACTGTCGAAACTGTGGTGACATTTTCTGCGATAAGTGCACCCAGGGAAGGACTCCTCTAACTGCAGACGCTGATGCTCAACCAGTCCGAGTTTGTGACAGATGCATGGTATGGTGTTTCTTTATCCTTTTATCACAGTGATTGTTTTATATGTGTTTGTGCATTACCATTTTGAAGGAGGTAATGATTATGAATTATATTCTGTTATTCATTTATTTTTTGTGATGTGTTGATAATAATACAAACAAGGAACCTTTTGACAAAGGTAATACTTGAGTGGTTACTGATATAGTGATATCCGTGCCGCGCCTTGCTGTTTTCACAGGCTGAAGTTACCCAGAGACTGAACAATGCAAGGGAAGCAGCAAATCGGCCTGTTGTTCACAGCCATGAGGATCTTGCCAAAAAACTTAAGGTGAGTTAGTTGTCTCCTTTGTTTTATCTTGGCTTTATCTTGTACTCTGTCCGTTCTCCTTTATTTGACGTTGGGAGAACTAATTTTAGTTCTCTCAACGTCAAATAATACAGAACAGAGGGAGTACAGTTCTACTGAAGCTTGGTAGTGGGTTCAAATCCCTCTCCATCCCTAGGTCATAAGCATAAATTCTCTCTTGCCTTATCTATAGATAATAATGGATCTCCTTGAGTCGATGGACATGATGGATGTAATGTATAGAAGGTTGTTTTTATTGTGTGTTGATTTGGTTAGGACTTTGTCTCCCTATCATTACTTTCCACCCCAGCAAATCAGCAATAGAGAACTATTTGGTCATGGAAGCTATCTGCTCAGTTTTATTTCATTAAGCACTTGATAGCAGGTTATCCTGAGGCACTACTGAATAAAAGTGCTCCATACCATCCTGCACTGATAGTTTTTAGTACAGATATAACAGAGAGTTTGCCTATTGTGCCAATGGTAAGTGATAAGTGGGAGCAGACGTCACCTACTGTTTATTTGTACATATTGTTGTTGTTTTCCTCTTTTCCGTGATAAAGGTAAAGAATGGGGATCAACACATGATACATATATAACTTTGGGAATATGAAACAAATACACTTACTTGAAATGAATTGTGGTTTTATACAGGAAGCCATGGATATAAACAAGAGGTCATCTTCAGGTTAGTATCCATCTCTCTAACCCATACCAGGTTTCCTCTGCGTTGTTCCGTTTCACAAATATATCTGTTCCACTCCTTGACAGGGACACGGTCTTCTGATGGACCTGGCAAGCGAATGCGGGAGGTTGCATGTCCCATCTGCACAGTCCATCTTCAGGTCTGTTACTGCAGCATATCCATTCTGCGGAGCAATTTCCCCTTATTCCTGTATGAAGCATTGATTGACACGGCACAAATTAACCTTTTGTACAGGTGCAAGTTCCCACTTCGGGTTCAGAGACGATCGAATGTGGCGTATGTCAGCACCCTTTCCTCGTTAGCGCCCGTTGAAAAAGCCAACATTTGTGGTCTGTCTGAGATTTTTTTTTCCAACCAAAGAGCCGTTGTTGTATGATGGAGCATAATTTGACTACTCTCTGTCTCTGTATATGTGAACCCTTGGCTAGCTATGTTCAGAAGGAAGTATGGCATGAGATGAATAAGGTGGAGTGTGTGTGAAATAGACCTTGATGTTTGTTGTTACTTGATAAATGAAATCTGTGTAGCTTCAACTTGTATTCTTTTTTTTTTCTTTATATATTGTTGAACTGAGGAAATGTATGGAAAGGCTATGTTCAAAAGACCTAAGTGAGAACCTGGAGCAAGTGGGAGTTACAAGCATCGGCTGTTTTTTTTTTTTCTAATTGTTGATTAGCTTAAAGTTGAACTGAGGGCATGAAAAAAGAGCATAGGAGTACTGCATTAGGCTGGTCGCAGCGGCGACCGCTATCCCGGCCGCGCCGCTAAACACAGCGGCTGTGCTGGTAGCGGCCGCTCGCAGCGGCGCTGCCAGCCCGTCCTGCAAAATACATGCGTCTACAGACGGCCTGCAAATTAACAGAGCCGCTGTAGCGCCGGTAAGCACCCGAAGAAGAGAAAAAAAAAAGAAAAAGAGGAGGAAGAAAGGAAGGAAAAAGAAAGAAGAGAAGGAAAAAAGGAAAAGGAAAAAGAAAGAGGGAGGGAAAAGGGTGAAAGGAAAGAAGAAGAAGAAGAAGAAGAAGAAGAAGAAGAAGAAGAAGAAAGAAGGAAACAAAAAAAATGATGATTTTATAAGTTTTAAAAGTAATATTATCAATATAAATGTAGTTATATGAAATAATATAAATATGAGTTAGTTGTGTTATGTAGTATAAAATAGATGATAGTTAATATATAGTTTTGATTTAGAGGTTCACGAGTGCAGCGAATTGAACTGTAAAGCTGAGAATCTTTTAGAGTTAACTGTAAACTAGTAAGAATATTCCTTTAGAGATTGGATATAGAGGTGCACGAGTGCAAGCAGTTTTAGGGCTCTTTCTCTTGATGACGCCCTAAAAAAAACCATCTCTAGAAGTGAACCAAATCAAAATCAAATCTAACGGTCGAGAGAAACCCTCCCATCCGTTTTAAAATAAATGATGATTATAAAAAATTATTTTAATTTAAACTAAATTAGCTGTAACAAATATTATTTAGTGAGTAATAAAAAAAAAGAGTGAACCCCCGTCGAAGGCAAGCGAGGAATCCAGTAGTGGCCGAGGCGAGAGGATGGAGGCGGCGTGGGCGTGCGCGGTGGACCGGGCTGCCGGCATCGCCGACTCCGCCAAGCGCTTCTTCCATCGCCCTCCGCGGTCGCACCCCGATCCCAACCCTGTAAGCGCATTCGCCCACCCCCCTTCTCGCCACTCGAAACGAAGCCCCGACCAACTCCCGCGGGGATGCGATTCCATGCGGAAGGGGGTTGTTTTTTGAATTTCTGGGCGCTGCGAATGGTTTTTTTGCGTCTTTTGTGGGATATCACCGGCGGATACTCGACTCACATCCTTCGAATTTCCGGAGAGAATCTTGGAGGGCGCCGGCGGCCGTTAAAAACCTAGCATTTTGGGTGCAGGGTTTTAGTAACATAATATTGCCAGCGGCTCGGTTCCGTGTGAATATCCGTTGCACTGTTTGCTTCTGCTTTAGTCCTTTTGCTGCGTCTAATAAATCTTCCTCCTGTTACTTCAGATAGATATCTTGAAGCGGTTACAGCGAGAAGCATTTCATGACATAATGCAGTTGAGGGAGAGACAGGAGAAAGTTGAAAAGGTGCTTTCACTACTCAAAGCTACCAAGACTGGTCCATTTGCAGAAGAAAGCACTCGGGTCAAGGGTGTTATCGATGTAGCTGGATCGCTCGCAAGATGCTCAGAAGCAGACTCTGGAATTAGTTCACGGTTTGTGTTTCAGACCACCGTCCGAAAGAAGGATTCCCTGTTTGCAGAGCTCGTTGCTGATCATAGATACATGTATCAAGACGATGGACATATTGGGGGCCCTCTTGTATTGTCAAAGGTGATGTATCTGTCGAATATCAGCGACACATTTTCTGTTGCTGCTGTACCACTGGGGGCAAAATGTGATGATTTTTCAACTGATTCGAATCTCCGAGAGGTAATTTCTTGACACCAGCACTGGTTCTTTAATGTATCTTTTTACCTGCTAATGTATAAGGTAATAGTTTGCTTGACAGGAATGTTTGCTGGCCAGCTTGCAGTCTTCGTTGAGACCACCTTTACTGATTAAAAGTCACAAATATGGTGCTGCCCTAATACTGAGATCAAAAGACTTTGCCGCTTCGCTTGCTGAGCTCATTTCAGGAGCTGGGAGGAGAGTAAACGCCGGTGAAGCTAGCAGAGTGTTCACAGGATTTGGGCAAATGTCATATCAGATGGGCGATGATATAAAGATGGCTGTATCCGCTGCTTGGCATGGACCGTGTTTAATCCCTCGGACAAGGAAACCAACTGCTGGAGGTTGCATTGACTTCGAACTGAAGGTTGATGAGGACTCCAGAATTGGTGCCTGGATTGAGTTTAACAAGAAGGCTACTTCACAGTCGTTGAGATGGGCCCTCACGCTATCAGATACACCAGAAGATGACCTAGGATGGGGCATGAGCCTGCGAAGAGGCACTGAAGCTGAACCACGACGGTTTCAGGTGGAGGGTTTTCTGAATTTGCATCTGGGCAAGAAGGCCGCTGTGCAGCCTGCTATCGTGTTCAACTTGGATGGGGGGAGGTGCACACCTGCTCTTGTGTTCCGCTCAAGTTGGTCCTTTTGATTACAGCTTGCTGCTCTGAGCCCGTGGACTGTCGGGAGATCAGAGAATGTAGTAGGAATTATTTGTACCGTCATCTCAAAAGCAAAAATAATTCATTCATAATGCATTAGATGCTTTCTCGAGTCTCTTTATCTACTCTGATCTGATTGTCATTTTGCCTTGAGGGTTGCTTTAGACGAAACCAAGTGTTCAGGGTCCCATACAGAGCAAAGACGCATGCAAAACCACTTCAGATTTTAGATTCAGACACCACGAAACACAAGGAAGCAAAAGCCCGTGCAGTTCAGTGTCTATTTCATTATCGAACGACGACCTGTATAAAAAAAGTCGGCACCAAACAAGTACTTTCTAGCTATATACATCCGAACACTACCAGAAGTTCAGGGAGGTGCATCTGCTTATTACATACAGCTACACGAGCAAATCATGTACTGATGAAATGCAAGGGCTTTAGGGACGGAAGATGCCGCCGCCGCCGCCGTCGTCATCCTCATCATTGTCGAGATAGTTGAATGGTGGAGCATCTCCTTCGTAGCGGAAGTCTGGGCCAACATAGCACTTCATCTCATGGAACAGCTTCAGGTTGTCGACAAATTTGTGGAATATGTTGCAACCGACGTACATGAATCACTCAGAGTGAATACCTGAACAAACACAGCCCCATCGGTGTAAGCGTGAGGGTTGTTGATGGGTACGCTGCCCGCACACGTTGCAGGTGAAGGCCACCCGCATCCGCCGCACACGCTGCGTTGTCCGCTGCTGCCGGTCCTTCCATTCCCGATCCTGCTGTCCAGCCGCTTCCTGTGGCGGCACTAAGCACCAGCACCAAGTTGCCGTATTACGCGCTCTAGCAGTTTCAGATGCCGCGGGGATTTTACAAACGAACGCTGAAAAGAAAAGTCAGCAGATGAACGAAGCAAATTAAGACGAGGAAGAATCCTAAGATGAGCCACGCATGCTCAAGTTCACTTGGAATCCTAAGATGAACGTCATGTGCAGATCTCCTACAGCCTAATTCCTAAGTTTCATTAGAGGCCTAATACTTCGTAACTTGTATCATTTCTGGAGACATTTACATCAACACGCTAAGCCTCCTCAGTTCTGAAGAATATGTACAGCTTAAAACACATTGAGAACCCTACACAGTAATCTCTCAAACAAAAAACACATTGAGAATCCTAACAGCGCATCTATTTGTAAGCCAACTGCATCTCCAGTCAACAATCACTCATGTCCTCCTCCTCACCACCACCACCATCTTCTTTGGCACTGTTATTACTATCTTCGTCTTCCTCCGACGAATCCTCTGACGTATCGGCATCTTCCTCAGGATCACCACTTTCAACATATATCTCATCACCCGAGCCCATTATATAATCATGATCGTTATAGTAATAAAAGCCATCAGAATAGCTGCTACTACTGTAGTGCCACATTTCAGTTTCGACCTTCAGAAAGTAGGCGCAATATATCAGGATTCTAACACCGTTGAAACTTTAGCAACAAAACATAAGATGATAGTTCAACTGAAGCTTCACAATCCATTTCTAGAACAACTTAACGACCAATGAAAATATGCAGCTAAATTCAGAACATACCTCCTCGATGTGACTGATGGCGGGGTTTCCACAGTCACCGGGTTCCCAAATCTTGATATCGTTCTCAATGCCACTGCTCGCAACAACAGTCCCAGAAGGGTGCTGTTCAACACAGTTTACAATCCTTTTATCTCCTTTCATCACTCTAATAAGCTCCCCATCCTTCTTTCTCCAGATAAAGATATGACCACAGTCTGATCCAGACGTAACATAATCGCAGTTCGGGCCAAGAAAGTTAACCCCTTTAATGGTGTGTATGTTCCGGTGTCCCTTGAAAGTCTTAGGTATAGGCAACTTTTCTCTACAAAATGGTAGTAGTGCCGTATTTATGTTGCAGGCTCCCTCAGTCTCATCCATCAGGAGCCGTTCACCTACCTCAATATTGTTGAAGTGTAACCCATGCTCTGTTGAGAAAAGGTAGATATTGTCATAGCTGTAGGACGCCAATAGCTCGCTGGTCTGAGAGAAAGCCAAACCAGTTACCCCATCTTTGTTTTCACCGATCAAATGCGGAGGGCAGAAGTGCTCAGTTGGACGACCGAATCTAGAACTTCCATCCAGACAAATCTTACGGGTATCGTATATCCTTACATACTCATCGGATCCGGCAACTGCGAAAGAGCAGGGTTTCCTTGGGTCTATGGCAATAGCAAAGAGTTCAACATTTTCACCACTGAAGTGATCAGCAGCCCCACATTTGAAAAGTTCTACGGCATCTTTCCCCCTAAGGTCAAACTGGAGAAGCCAAGTCAGCAACAGAAGAATGCAGTGAAGAGAAAGTACAGATCAAGGAAAGAACTCAACAACATACAAGCCACACAGAGCTATCTTCACAGCAGCAATAGAATGTGTTAGGGCTTTCCGGCTCAACAGCCAACTTGTGTACTGCAAACTCTAGCTCAACAAGCTCATCTGTGATTACGTGGCCTCCTTCTTGTATCTTTGAATGCCTCACCTGTTTCAGTTCGCAAACAACAAAGTTAGCGTTAGGGTTCACGTGACCGAAAAGACCAGGATAAACATGATTCCATCAAATTGAATGTCATAGTAGGAGACAACTAGAATGCAAAGAACTCTTTGGTGCAATCGTGTAAAAAGCTCTCTTAGACCATATGATCTTTATCCTACCGACACTGCATTTTCCCACTTAAGTCCCCTACCTGGTGGACACTGTTGCCAGGTGGAAGGGCTTAAGTGGAAAAAAACAGTGACCGTATGATGAAGATCGTGTGAGCTAGAAAAGATTTTTGCACGATTGCACTACTAAAGAGTTATTTGCATTCTAGTTGTTCTCTACCATTGTATCACTTTAAATGCATACCTCACCATCAGCCGCGCATGAGACGATGCTGCGGTCATCTGAAAGATGCATGAACTGCGCGTGGAGCACATTATTGCTGTGGCCCGTGTGGAAAGAGAAGGTCGGCACCGCCTCCTCCCAGTTCCACAGCGCGACGCTCCGGTCGTCCGACCCGGAGAGGAGCAAGCTCCCGTCCGCGTTGAAGCTCAAAGTGTTAACACAGCCCCTGTGCTTCCGCAGCCTCTTCTGTATGTTGAGAGAATGCACAAAGTCCTGTGCAAGCACGGTCAAACTGATTACAAACTGCTGCGACACCCTCTTAATAACTCAGCAGGGGCCGCCGAGCTTCAAGAACACAAAACCCAAACGGATACACTAATTGCTCAGTCTTGCGACTTCATCTTTGTCGAGTTGTACTGTTTATTTAGTAAAAAGAAAAACAAAACAGAATCGCGACTTGGCTGGGCGCGGGGTAAGAGGGGGAGGAGGCGAGAACCTGGGAGGCCATGACGGAGTTGGCGAAGTGCTTGGGTGGGAGACGGCCTACCTCCCGCTCCCACAGCCCCACCACCCTCTTCTTCTCCGGCGACATCGCCTCCGCCGCCGGCGCCGTGGCTCACGAACGTTTTCCCTTGTTGGATCTGCCGGCCAGCCTTGCCAGGGATGGTCACTCGGCGGTGGCCGATTTGCAGATCAGCGCCGTCCGTCGTGAAATGCACGGTCCGGATACCTTCCGAGCTTCGTGTCAGAGTAAACCGGGCCGGGCCTCGTTGACCCTCAAAAGCCCAGAAAACCTTGACCGCCCAGCCCAACAAATACATCGCCCGAACCATTTTGGGGACAAGAGAAGGCAGGCGAACGCGCTGCCAAACCCTAGACGACCGGGGCCGCCGCGGCGTCGCTCTCCGCCTCCGCCTCCGCTGCCGTTCTCGCTTCGCACCATGGTGATCCCCCTCCTCCATCTCTCCGTCGTCTTTCCGTCTGTTTTAGCGACTTCTTTTTGGCCTGGGTGATTTCGTTGATCTCCGCGCTCACGCTTCGCTTCTGGGTGTTGCTCCTCTCTCTTTGCAGGCTGATTCATCGCGCAGGAGGTAACGATGCTGGTTTCCCTTCTCGTGCAATCGACGCTTGTTGGTCACCCCTAATCTGCTTCTGGTGTCCCAGTGGTTCCGCTTATAATTCTAGCTTCGTGGCTCCCGTTTTGATGTTCTTAGGGGGTGAAACGTTGGATCTGTAGGATATGAAAACAGAGCATGTCTTACTATGTATGGGTCCCTATTATATTCATATTTTGTTTGTTATGTTCGAGTTAAACATTTGGTGCTAGGGTTGATGTCATCTTTATTCTTCTGTTTGTTTGCACAATGTGTTCTACTGTAGTCAGACATTTTTACACCTTATTTTACGCAACCCTAACTTGAGTTGCTTCTTATATCTCTAGTGTAATCTTCTCATTTCTGAAATCTAGATGCACCAGCCCGCTTTAGTAGTTCCTTTTTCTTTTTAAGCTTTTGCATGTGGTGGCCCCCCCCCCCTTTTCCTTTTTTTCCCTTGTGTTCTCCCATTTTTCTGTTTTCTCTCTTTTTTTTATCTTTAGTTACTTGTAAGTTTCATCTCTAGTCTACCCCAACTAGCTTGGGACAAAAAGGCTTTGGTGTTCTGGTGGTGGTGGTGGTGAATGTACCCTGTTATCTTTTTTTTTCTCGGATCACAAGTTTGAAAAATGCTATGGTTGTGCATTATAACTTTACTTCCAACTATTATGGTTGCCGTCTATTGCTAATAACTAATAACGCTGTCACAGTTACTTGGATTTTAAGATCGTCTAATTTCTATTTTCTAAACATGGTAATTCCTTACTTTCAGGTACTCAAGGTCCCCATCTCCTTACAGGGGTCACCCAAAAGCAAGGTCAAGATCACGATCCCCAGCTCGATCCCAGTCTAGGTCCCCTTTACCTGATCCTAGATCTCAGGCAAGGTCAAGATCTAGAAGCCATGAGAGGTAGATATCATTCTTCTAGTTTGCTAATGCTAACTTGCTTTGCTTGCAAATGGTACTCATGCTCCCTTGCAATAACAACAAAGCCTTTGTCCCAAGCACGTTGGGGTAGGCTAGACATGAAACCCAATAATTTTAGTTTTAAAAAATGAAGTAAAAGAGAGAAGGAGAGATAAGAGTAACCAAATATAAGAAAACTAAAATTCTGGCACATGAATTACTTATGCTCCCTGAGCAATCAGTAATTTGAACGGAATAACGGATGGAGAAGAGTTAAAAATTCAGTTTTAAAGTAGGCTTTATGGTTATAATTGTCGCAAGGGGAGGGGGAAAGTGATATATAAAGCAGATGGCATACATATTATATGGTTTGTACTAATGAACTCGTAGCCGAAACGTAAGGGGAAAAAACAAAGACAAACATCTGCTTACTCAATGAAGTGCCTATAGTTTCCATGCCACAGCTTTTTTGCTAGCAAATGGTTCTTCATCTGCTGTGTCCCTTTTCTTACCTGACTGCAGGGAGGAGGATGCTGTAAACCATGGAAATACTCTATATGTTACTGGACTCTCGTCCAGGGTTACTGAAAGGGACGTTAAGGACTTTTTCTCTAAGGAAGGAAAGGTAAGTTGATTTAATGCAAAGTTTGATCCGTATTTCTCGAGTACCACATTGTAACATGCTTGTTGATTAGGTGGTTGGTTGCCATGTTGTTCTTGAACCCCATACACGGGTTTCTCGAGGTTTTGCCTTTGTCACCATGGACACTGTCGAAGATGCTGACCGCTGCATCAAACATCTTAACAATTCTGAAATGGAAGGCCGGACCATCACGGTTGAAAAGGTAATTGTTTTCACCAGACATGGTTTGTTTGATGCTAACAGTACAACCACATATGTCATGTGTGTTGACATGGAGGTTTTTTTGGTTATTATTCAGAAGAGATTGTAGAAGCTATTTGCAGCAATCAAGATGCTCAGTTCATGACTTTCAGCGTTAGCTCATACAGCTCGATCAATGGACAGTTGAAAGAGTTACTAGGCACTACGAGATTCACAACAACTAAATGTAGCAAATTTTCAACTAAACCTGAGCATTGACCTTCAACTTCCACATCAACTAATCAACGGACAATACAAACTCTTTAGTCGAGCATGTGTGTGGTGACATGTGCATAGCAACACTGGATGACTGCTAGTTGCAGAGCCTATATCCATGGATTGTAAGAGAAGCTCGTGATTATCTAAAATGATCCGGAATGATACCTTTTTTTTTTACTGGTGTTGTTTTTAATCTAACTGCAACTGTTGTTTCTGTTGCTTTAGTCACGCCGAGGTCGTCCAAGGACGCCAACTCCTGGAAGCTATCTTGGTATGTGAAGAAGCATGCTGACACCACCATCGCCCTCCCGCTATATCTCGGTCTTGTGATACACTTGATAACTTGACAGGTCATCGGTATGAGCGTCGAGGAGACCGCGGGAGATACCACCGCAGAGGCTACGGTGGTGGTCGTGAGGAGTATTATGGCAATGGGTACCGCAGGTCGCCCCCTCCCATGTACAGGGATGGTCGGGGCTACCAGGCTTCTTACAGAGATTACTCTCCACCGCCCAGGGAGAGGGGGGACTACTATGAAGGCAGCAGGGGTGGGCGGGGATACTCCCCCCCTCCCCCTTACGGCGGCGGTGGTGGTAGGGCAAGAAGGGAGCGATCGATTTCACCTTATGGGATGATGCCAGAGAGAGGCTATGGTGGCGGCCGTCGACCCTACTACCACCACAGGTGAGGGGATGATGGCATGCTGTCGTCTCTCACAATCTCCATGATTGCCGTCCTAGCTTTTACTTATGGACCAATTCCTCCTGCTCTCCAGACTTTTGTATCTTAAGAAGGGTTGTAAGAATGACTGGCTGTACTTGTTCCATGGGGCATGTTTGAAATCATGGCGAGACAGCCTGCTTTTTTACTCGTCGTGCGGTCTGCCCCAAGCAACAGCATAGTACAGAGGAGTTGGAGGAGGAGAGACGAGCAGCGTTCCCGAGGTGATTCGTGGCGCCTAGTGTTTGTCCTCCTCTCCTCTCCTCCCAGCCCCACCCACAACCACAAGCGACACCAGGGAGACGACCCGGTTGCCCTTTTCTTGCCCATCCATGTCATCGTATAAGAAAAAGAAAACCCAAGCACAGCAAAAGCCTGCCCCCACACTTGGACGCTTGCGCCGAGCAGCCTAGCGGCTTCGTCGTCTTCCATTCCACCCTCAGATCGCCAAAGCAACACAACCGGTTCTGCCTTAGCTAGCATTGCACACACATGCGATATATATGTATAAAAAAGGTAGCTCTACCCCAACAGGGTAAATTCTGGACCCTATCACTGTTGTCCTAGGGCTCACAAGTCACAACACTAGAAAATAAGAACGGGGGAGCCTCTCTACACTCTACAGCTAACTGACCGCTCATTTCGTTTTTTTCTTTATTTAACATCGGTTAGTTCATTTACAATGTTGAATAAAAAGAGACGAAGAGATTAGTTATACGCAAAACCCAGGGGTTGAAGAAATGAATGTGATAAGTAAACAGCAGCGGCAGCTGAGAGTGGATGAGTGATGACTGATGAGAAGAAGGGGCATGGTTCCTTTGCAATCGCATCCCTCCCTCCTCTTCCCTTCCCCTCAGGGATTAATCAAATCCCCAACCTACCTTAATGCCACTGTTCACCATCTATCACAGGGAATAATTGTCCCCTTCAATCTCCCATATATTAATCCCCTCACCCTAGCTCACCATACAGTAGTACTAGCTCACAAGAAACCACACACACACACACACATTCTTGTTGGAGGAGGAGACGAGAGGAGAGGCTGCAAGGGAGGAGGAGGAGGACGAGGAGGATGGAGCTGGACGAGCAGGCCTTCTTGGAGGAGATCCTCTCCCTGAGGAGGGACGCGTGGGAGTGCAATGCTATCGGGGACTTCTTCTCCTCCCAAGAACGCCACCAGCCGCCTCCCAGTGTGAGCGTCCTCCCCACCTTCACGGCCTCCTACGACCACCACCACCAGCAGCCGCAGCAGCCGCCCGGGTTCGACTGCCTCAGCGAGGTCTACAGCGCTGGCGACATGGGGTTTATTCTTGATGTCGTCGAGCCCAAGGCGCCGCCTCTTCCTCTTGTGGAGGGCGCCGGCCTTGGCGTCTGCAAGGTGGAGCCCGGCCTGGCGGACAGCGGCACCGGGGGGGCGTTCAGCGCGCCGCCGGTCCCTGTGTCCAAGAAGAAGAGGGCCGAGGGCATGCCGTCCAAGAACCTGATGGCCGAGCGCCGCCGCCGCAAGCGCCTCAACGACCGCCTCTCCATGCTCCGCTCCGTCGTGCCCAAGATCAGCAAGGTACCCATCACAAGGCAACAAAAAAAAACGTTCCTTTTTTGGTTTCCTTCTTCCTTTAGGATAGATAGGACTCGATGTGCGTTGTTGGTCGTGTGTTGAGCAGATGGACAGGACATCGATTCTGGGCGACACGATCGACTACATGAAGGAGCTGCTGGAGAGGATCAAGCAGCTGCAGGAGGAAGAGATGGATGCGCCGGGCGTGCTGATGAGCCCCAGCAGCGAGATGGTGGCCAGGAACACCCCCGAGGTGAAGGGCATCGTTTCTGTTTCTCGTCGCGTGGGGCGGGCAACCACCAACAAGTGACGCGGTCGATTGCGGTGCAGCTCGAGGTGGAGAGGAAGGAGGGCGGCGAGACCAGGGTGAAGTTCTGCTGCGCGGCGAAGCCCGGGCTGCTGCTGTCCACGGTGAGCACGCTCGACACGCTGGGACTCGACATCCAGCAGGCCGTCGTCAGCTGCTTCAACGACTTCGGCATGCACGCCTGCTGCTCCGACGTACTACTACATCTTTCCTTTTCCTTGTCGATCTAGTACTCGTTTCTATTGAGCTGCGGCAGAATTGTTTTCCTCGATTGATTGACAGCCTGACGATTGCGTGGTTGCTGATGCAGAGGGAGAGGGTCAGCGCGGACATGATAAAGCAGGAGCTGTTCAAGAACGCCGGCTACGGCGGAGGCTGCTCGTAGCTGTCGAGGAGGAAGAAGGGGAGCAGCACAACAGATTAAGCAGTAGTTAGTGCGCGTGTAGCGGCATCGAGTAGAGAGTAGAACAGGCAGGCAGATGCGGATTTGGGAGGCGATCCATCTCCCCGTCATAACGACCCATGTAGCGCTCGATCCATCTCGCAGTGATGAATCTTCTCCGGTTAACAACAAAGCTTGCTGTCATCTTTTTAATGATTGATCAGTTCAATTTTTTAATCTGTTCTACTCCATTAAAGTTCAGTCCGATTTGCCCCTGTTTGCATTGAGAATGGACACTGCAGTGGAATCACTCCCACTTCACTAGAGGCTGACCACAAGCGTCTGCTCTCCTCTTTTGGGAGCTGTCACATATGTCTGAATCTGAAGATGCTGTGCAGTTTGACCTGAAATCCGGCTGCATGCCTAATAAATCACATCTTTTGGATTTCTGCTACGTGTCCCGCACGAATCTTAAAACATCATTGTATAGAATTTGTAACAATGGTTCTATTCTGAATACCCCATCGGCTGCAGGGATCCTGGTCAGTCAATTAAACTCTGACGCTTGTACGTTCTTGTCGAGTCCCAGGCCGGTACAAACCATCTTCGTTGTTCTTAATTGAGTAGGAGATAAATACCGAGATGACTAGGATGCAAACAATTTTTTTGTGTAATCGTGCGACCAGCTTTTTTAGTCAACGATTTTTATTCTTTCATATTTATTTTCAGTTGTATTGCTACGTGGTATGGCTTATGTAAAAAAAATACAGCATAAAAGAGTTGTTTGTATTGTAATCATCTCCATGTCGGGAGTAGCTTTGTTTGCAAAAAACTGAGATGCAATCTTTGTCTGTTTTGAGATGCAATAGAAAGAACCCGTTCCTTGGCAGCCTTGGCTTCCTCATACTCCAACCACACAACCACAAGTTGTCCAATGATCCACAATAATATAATTGCAGCAATTAACTCGCCACAACAGTAGTCCCATCACCTAATCACCAACATATCAAAGAAAACATAGGTGCCTTTCCTGCCAAATCATCCATACAAGCGCCCCTTGAGATACGAACCAATAGCAAGCAAGATGGTCAGATTCTGAGTACGGGCTCTTCTACGAGCATTGAGCCCTTAGTTCGTGGAGATCTCGTTTTTAAAGTAACTTACGATGCTGGAGTGATTCAATTTAACTAGAAGAGAGTGGCGGTTCTTAATCTCAAGCGATTTACTACGCCAGCAAGTGAGGCAACATATTGTTCGTGAACCATGGGCATCATCGGCAACAGAAAGAGAGTATGCTCTGGTTGATTTCTTCTGAACAAGAGATGTCGGTTTCATGCAGTCCGACAATAAATAATAATAATAATAATCAGTGGAAGAGAAAGAGAAGGCAAACACAGATCTGGCCAGACGTCACCCGGTGCAAGATTAATCCGGAAAGAAGCTGTCGACGCATGTTTCGTTGGCCAAAGTCGTCGTCGTCGTCGCCGCTGGGCAGTTCGGGCAATGTGCGCGGTGGTCAGCTCCTCCCCTGCCGCCGGCAGTTCCGTGCAGGCGCGCAGCCGTTTATGAAAACCCCAACGGGCGCGCGCACCTCCATGGAGGAGGGTCGGCCACGGGCGGGGAGCGCGCGGACGAGGCTGGGCGTGTACCACGACGTGCTGCGGCGGCTCAGGGACGCCGGCGCACGGGAGGCCCTCGCGCCTGACTTCGCCGACAAGCTCTGGACCCACTTCCACCGCTTCAACTTCAGGTGCGACCACATCTTCGTCAAGCCTCGCGCTCCGAACCCCCGTCTTACTCTGTCTGCCGTGCCGTCCCTATCCGGCCGGCGGGTGCAGGTACGCCATGGATGTGAACGTCGAGAGGGCAGAGGATGTACTCACGCACATGCACCTGCTCGACAAGGCTACGCGCCCGGAGAGTCAGCCGGCCTTCTCCGTCAGA
Source organism: Neostapfia colusana (assembly GCA_030760725.1). Lineage (NCBI taxonomy): Eukaryota > Viridiplantae > Streptophyta > Magnoliopsida > Poales > Poaceae > Neostapfia > Neostapfia colusana. The sequence goes on from JASWHV010000001.1 coordinate 143,771,013, forward strand.
GTTGTTCAGGTGCGTTGCGACTTTACAAGCAAAAAAAGCAAGTCTTTTTTTTCCTGTGACTCGAATTCGCGATTTGCTGCGGCGATGATATGATCTCTTGTTCCGATTCTGCAGGTACCCGTACCCACAGATGCTGATGCCGGTGAAGCCGATTTTTCTCAGTCCAATCCAAGTCCAACTGAAGATGACAGCGCTGCCACTCCAAAAAGACTAGCGTATGTCAACATGACATATTGATGCTCCCCCTTCTTGCTTAAATTTCAATCTGCTCTTCACTTAAAAGTTTTGCATTGTTTGTTTTTCCCAGTCGGCACCCCGAACCTATTTTTGGCTCCTCGCAGAGTCTCAAGGCTCTTGTTCGTCAAGCCAGCAGCAACAACCTCCTCGATGACGCAGATGCTGTAGATGCTCTTCTCAGGTTATTTTCTTTGACTTGCGTTAGCACCTGCATCCACCTTACTATTGCCTTTTTAAGTTATATATACACTGATCTCGAGGTTCCATCATGTTAGTTTGTTGATGCACCCAAAATTTGGTGCCGAACATATTTGGGACATATTTTTTTAGATAAAAGTGGCATAATCAGTGTTGAAAGCTCCCACCCATTGTGGAGTCTGGCGAAGACAATTCCTAGGCAGCTTTCCCCTTGCTTATTTTGCAGGGAGGCTACATACTCGATTCCAGCATTTCATCTGAATTCCTGCATCCCTGTATTTTCTAAGCAGGGTTAAAGTCATGTTGTTTTTGTCTTGTCAGTCACGATTGATATATAAAATATCTCTTTATCAAACCACTAAATAGAAAGGTTAAGCGGATTGATGCTAATTTTGTCACCATCTGGCTGACAATTTGTCTCCATGTAGACCCATGCATGAGATCACTTTTGCATCCAGTGATAGGCCAAAGGGCCTTACTCAAGTAAGTTTTGGTATTGGCATATGTAAATTGTTATCTTTCCTTGTCTGTGCCATCTCTAATTTCATTTGTTAACTACATTACATTGTTTTTATAAACTTTCTGATGCTAACATAGCATAATGCTCCAGCTTTCTTCACTCCTAGGCAAACTCAACCTTGATATAAAGGAAGTACATGCACTTTCAACAAATGATGGTTACTTCTTAGATATTTTCATTGTAGTTGGATGGGATCATAAGGTATTCTTCTCTACATTTATCTGTTTTGGAACCTGATGCATTTGGTCTTTGGAACCATTTACCAGTTACCAATGCAGTTTTCGTGTTGCATTCTTCATGCATTTGTGCTTTAATTCGTTATTGAAGTGCTAAGGGTCCAACATCGTTAAAAGTACATGACCCACTCCTTCATTGCGCTGACAGATTTTATTTTATGCTTCAAGGTATGAAGTGAAGCAATTCAAAATATCTCTGTAAATTGGTAATATAAAAAAGATTATAATTCTGGTACCTGTCCAAAAATACGCTTTAATCCATGACTGAACCAGTAATTATTACTTTGAATGAAATGTAAACGTTCATGACAGAATATCATACTTTGACCTCGATACTTTTCATGTAGTTCTCAATAATAATACCTTGTGGATTGCCACACTAGCTGTAACATGGAAAAGACATCTTTTGAACCCTGTTATGGGATCTCATGCATAGAATCTGCTTGCATTTTATTGAGAAGGGAAAGCATTTTATTGAATTTAAGATTTTATTCAAGAAAAATACTGTTGAAATATTTTGGACTGTTATAGCCTGAAACACTATTCTTCGGCTCTTCACTTTTAGTTACTGTATGGCAATTGTTTCTGACAAAAAAATATTCAAGAACCTGGGGTACAATGTGTTTCTTCTTTTTTTCTTTGAGAGTTGGGGTGCATGTATTTCCTTTTATCTTTTTGAGGGGGAAACAGCAAGGGAGGCCCCTACTGTGTTGCATGTGTTTCATTAAGAGTTGAGAGGACTATTTTGTGACGAGTTGCCAAAAAACTTGGAGGAACATTCGGTATCATCTAATTAATTTAAAATTCGCAAGCAATCATGTCCATTATAGCCGACCCCAACATGCTTGGGATAAAGGCTTGGTTGTTGTTGTTGTAATCATGTCCATTATATTTACCTAGGAGGAGAAATCTCATTTTTAGTTATGCAGGAAACTCAACAGCTTGAAGAAGCATTGGACAAAGAAATTCATACTTACAAGGCACAGGTAGAGCTTTGCCACTATCATTTCTGTTCTAAGCTGCTCATGGTGCTTACCTGTTGCCCTTATACTCGACCAATGAGGATGATCCTCTATACCTTTCCCTGTCGGGAAAGATGCATAAAAGGAACACCTTTTGTCATCTGTTACCCTTATGAATAAATCCACCCAATTCAGAATATTTAACGCAAAATAATGAACGAATAAATTGAATATTTGTCTGGCCAGCATTCATTAAGTACTGAACGACCTTTAAGACCAAATTAGGCCATTTAGCCATATGGACAGCGTTCAACATCTCTTGTCTAAAAATTTAAACTTGCAACTTCTTTATTTTACCCTCATTACCACAGTTGCAGGTCAATAGATGACATAAAAAACTCTTAGAGACACCTGAGACAATTGACATTCAGATAATGGAATATCCGCGGATACCTCTTTTTATTGTTAAGTTGTTTCTAATAAAGATCATATTTTTTCAATGAAGCTTCTAAAGATCATGTTCATTTCATAAGACTTTGCATTTTCTTCTGGTGCTCAAGTTTTACATTCTTGGAACTCTTGTTCAGATGCCTTCAACATCTTCTTGCTGGCCTCCTGAGTTACCAGACAAGCAATGTCAGACTAACACTAACTCAAAAGACAAGCATATTGATGTACCTAAAGATAATACTGATGAATGGGAAATAAATTTCAAAGCATTGAAATTTCAAGACAAAGTGGCATCTGGAACATATGGTGATCTGTGAGTATTGCGTTGATACGTCAATGGTAAATTGGTCTGTTAGTCAGTACCTACATAATAAATAAGAATTTTTTTCTCCAATTGTTTTGCAGTTATCGTGGTACATACTTAAGTGAGGATGTTGCCATTAAGGTGCTCAAGTCAGATCGTCTTAACGAGAACATGGAGAAGGAGTTCGCACATGAAGTATATATAATGAGGTCAGACCATGTGGTGTCTTGAAAGCATCAGAACTTTTTGTAGGTGGTTAACATATCTTTCTGATCATGTTGTCTGTGAAATCATAACTTTCCAGGAGGATCCGTCACAAGAATATTGTTCGATTTCTTGGGGCATGCACCAAACCAGAAACATTATGCATTGTGACAGGTCATGATAATGATTATTCCTGCCATGGAAATTTTCATCAGTTGAGATAGTTTCCCCACTCTGATTAATATTTATGCACTTCACCAGAATTTATGAAAAACGGAAGTGTGTATGACTTCCTTCACAAGCGTAAGGGTTCCTTCAAACTTCCTGGTCTACTTAAAGCTGCAGTTGACATATCCAAAGGGATGGACTATTTACACAAAAACAGAATCATCCATCGAGATTTGAAGACTGCCAATCTTCTTATGGATGAACATGAGGCAAGCTTTCTGTCATTATATGATCAAAGTTCACATACTTACACAAGTAAATCCCTTTATAGTGTGATGTTATTAAAACTGAGTGGTTTGTAAATAGCTGCATGTGCTCATGACCATGACACCCTTTTTTGTATCCTTGCCCCTTTTCTATTGTAGCATCACGTGGGTCCCAATCAATAAGCTTTATTGACTCATTGCATACTATTGGTCGCCTTGTTCCTTGTCTCCCGTGCCTTGTTTTTGCAGCTGTGCTTCTCCGTTGCATATTCAAATTAAAACTGGCTACCAATGGCACCTTTTCAGCTCATCAAGGTTGCTGACTTTGGTGTTGCACGTGTCAAAGCTGAATCAGGTGTTATGACTGCAGAAACTGGCACCTACCGGTGGATGGCTCCTGAGGTAATCTTTCTGGAATGCACAGTTAACCATAATTTTATTTGCTTACAGAGTAATACCCAGAAATTCCTTTTTTTACGATGATGAAACTTCAATCCAAATTGTTGGAAAGAATTTTTATTTAAAAAGTATTCTTTTTGAGGGGATATCTAAGCAGCATTTTGTTGCATAGGTTATACAACACAAACCATACGACTCCAAGGCTGATGTATTTAGCTTCGGCATTGTTCTGTGGGAGCTGCTGACAGGAAAGGTAATATTGGACCATTGTTAGAGTACAGTGGACACCTCGACACATATAGGTTTGCTCTTAATATTAAATTCCAGCATCCTTACTTTTGCACGTATTTACTTGAACAGATTCCTCACGAATTTTTAACGCCACTCCAAGCAGCCATTGGTGTTGTCCAAGATGTAAGGAACAGATTTATGTTATTTTTTGCTTGGTTTTATTATTATTTTACTTTGACACATGAAATGCAGTCCAAAGCATTATCCATGGATGTCTGCATATTTTTCACTGTTGTTTGTTGAGGTCTTAACTCATTATTATATACTTCCTCCATATATTCTTATAAGGCAAATTTTGACTGGGTATGGGCATTAATAGGTTGTAAAATCGACAGAACCGTTATTGGTTGGTATAAATGACCAAGTTATCTTACACATTTATGTATTGCAAATAAGATCGAATAGTTAGTGACTGGGTGTGAATGGTCAAAATACGGTGAGGTCGTGAGGTTCGACTTCAAAAACATAGAATCAAGGAAAGGATGCACATGCTAATTTTAGAATGGTTGGACTCAGATACGTACTCCTTTCTTTGATATATGTTTTTACTTACTCCCAGGAGCTTTGTGCGGTTTCTTACCTTTTTCTTATATAATTAAAAATAGTACAGTTAATGTAGTGCAGCTAAATGTTAATTTTAGGTGACTACTTTATTTTACTTCTGAATATGACCATAATACTTGGATAAATTAACAGTTCAACGTCCACTTTATAGGGCTTAAGACCTGTAATCCCAAGGGGCACAAACCCTAAGCTCACGCGGTTAATTGAGAAGTGTTGGCATCAAAATCCTGTCAACAGGCCAGACTTCACACAAATTTTGCAATTTCTAGTTGATATCAACGATGAGGTAATCATCTCTTCTCTCAGCATCCATTTCTTGAAACCCTGTATGTTCAGATTGAGCAAGTGTAACCATCATATGGAGTACCACCAGGTCAGCATGGATCCTAGCAAGACCCACAAAGAGAAGGAAAAAGGCATCTTTTTTTCTTTTGGGAAAGGTCGTAACTGAAGTTGTAAATTGCAGCACTATACAAAATTACATTTTTAACGTAGTTCTCTCCCACCTTTGTGAAGACACGGGTCGCTAATGGTTTATGTAATTACCAGGTCACTTGATCCCTTACTCCCGAATGTAGTGCAGGACGAGTGGTCGTGTATTTATCAATTTTTGTCTTGGAGGAAATAAATGGAAAGTGGATTTGCAGAATTCTTTTAGTTAAGAAATTTGTTTATCCTTGCTGTCATTCTGACAGATTAACGTTTCATTTATTTGCTAGTTCATACTCCAGTTTTGACAAGAACATATATATATATATATATATATATATATATATATATACATATATTCACGACGGAGGGTGTCATGTGTTGCATGGAAAAAGCAGTCTGATGATGTTTCTAACTCGATATCATGTCTCGTAATCTGCTGCAATGTTGCTGATGAAGGTGTGTACTTTCCTTGCAAAAATTAAGTAGTTTGAAGCTATTTCCCAAGATAGAGAGAGAAAGAATAAGGTACATAGAACTTCTCCTGCTAGCATCCTTCTGTAATAATTCGACTTGACATGTTTGCCGTTACATTTATGGGCCACACACGCATTTTTGTCTTCCCAGGAAAAGTTGAGTGAGGCGAAGCGAGATGTTGCAATTGAGATTTTTCACATAACTAAAAACTCCTACCTATTTATTCAGTACAGTTCTAGGGTCTGAAAAAGTCGGTGACTCCATAATTAAGGGTGAGAACCCTGTACCATAATATACAAAATCTGGAGCAGATTAGTCTTGACGAAATTATCAGGCGGCTGGAATGGTAGCAAGGTAATGTCACTGGTTCTGGTTGACAGGCAGCCGACTCTCCCTCCAAGAAGAAAATCCACCGGCGATGTCAGTTACAGCAGTGAAACCCTGAAGGTGGTTTGACACCAAGAGTCACAGAAGCCAAGAACCGGTTGCTAAGTGGTAACACAACAGAGAACACATGAGATGAGGATGCTTACAGCAGCGCAGAGTTCAGTTGCTGCCATGAGAGATCTCTTGCCACTTTGGCATCCCTGAAAGTACCAAATATATATAAAAAAATACCTATTAAAACGACTGAAAGTACCTATTAAAAGGTAAAACCCGGCTGAGATTCAGTAGACATATATACTACGATGATCTCTTGGTCCTTCCCAAAGAGCATTGACACTTGCTCAAGAAAGTGCGTGTTTTTTGTCATTCCTGAAGTAGAGGAACGTTCAGGCGTTACTTAAATCGACAGTACATGACAGGCAATGTGGCGTGGGATTTATATTACCTGAGCCGGCTCTGTACATGTAGGGTACGTTTACTGCCCCTTGTGGATGCCCAGCGCCGAACTCACCCTCGGTTCTGCGGGAGAGCGAGTAAGAGAGAGCTGTTGTATCGGAATCGGAGTAAGTAAATCTTTGGTGCTGGATCGAGCCGAGCATTGTACGTACCTGACGTCGAGGTAGCGGTGGCCTGCCTGCTGCAGCTCGTACGCGACGCGAACCGGCACCGACGGCGGCAGCGCCTCGGCTTCATCGACGCTGCATCTGGAGATGGGAGACGAAGTATGATGCTGGAAACGCATTTTTTTGGGGGGGGGGCAAGAAGTTGAAGAGGAGTCGTGGTATCATCACCCACCTGACGCCAACGAAGCCGCGCGCCGTCTTGGAGGCTACGCGCCGAGGAGGGGCCTCTCTCTTTCTTGCAGCGCCACCATGAGGGGGAGCAGGAAGGTACCTGGCGCGAGGTAGGGGCTGGGCGAGGAGGGGCGCCGCCGGGGGGCACACGCGGACGCGGGCTGGGGTTGCCATTGAGAGCCAAGTCTGTTGTGCTAGCTCCCTCCCTTCGTCTTCCTTGGATGGAGACAATTGCAACTATATCGCTTCTAATATTAGTCTTACACACACTGGTTGGAGTTGGATTACAGTGAGTCAGGAGCTGAGAAGAGGATATAATGATGGGAAGGGATCCCAGTCAATGGATATATATGATGCAGTGCGTGCAGTCCTTCCTCCTTCCTGCGGATAATGTTGGCGAGCTAGCTGACTGATGACGAAGCACTGAAGCGGCAGGCCTGCTTGCGTTTCCAGATAATAGCAAGATATTTCTGTCTGCCACGCGTCCCTCTGCAGATGGGGGGACCCAAATCGTTTCTTGTTTTTAGTTCGGAGGATATTTGCTCATAATAGCAGTAACTTGATATCAATATTAGTCACTTACTTTTATTTATATTGAAAGAAAAAAACAATGATCGACTTGAAACTAGTACATGCATGGACTGACTGAGAATTAAGCGAGATGAAGAGCATCATCAGTTGTGGTGGGCCAGCTGCTTGAAGTTGACGGGCGTGGTGAACTGAGCTGGGCCGTTGTAGAAGGCCTGCGCGCTGATCATGGAGGCCCGCTGCGAAGGGTGCACCCGGTCCCAGAAGAGGTAGCTGTCCCGGTCGGCGCAGAGCTTGGCGTCGGGCGTGCAGTCCGCCTCCGCGCCAAGCCGGCCGGCGCCGCAGCAAGCGCTGTCGACGCTGAGGAACCCGGCGGCGGCTGTGTCGGTGCTGGTGGTGAGGCCGTAGGAGTCGGCGAGGGAGTAGCGGAGGCCCGGCAGCTTCGCGGCGAGGCGGGGCATGTGGGACTCGAGGGCGCCGTTGAAGACGGCGGCGAGCTGGTTCAAGCCGTCGGCGCACGCGCCCGTGGAGCTGAGCAGGCGCATCCGCGGCACGCACCCCACAGGGCCCACGTTGATGATCCCAAACTTCCTCGCGCCCAGCTTGTGCAACGCCTGCATGCACGCACGCACCTCGTACAGTACTTGATTAATACTTATACAATTGGCTGTCTGATTAATTCTGATCACGGAGTACTAGCTGCTAGTAGAGGTAATAACTAAAGAAAGCAAAAAAAAAGGTACGTAAATTAGATTACCGTTATGGCGGCAGAGTAGTTGGAGATGAGGCTGCTAATGAAGGCCTCGACGACGACGTCAGCCTGCTGGGTCGTTGCCGATCCGTTGTGCTTTGCCTGCGCCGCCGTCGCGAAGGCGAACAAGTCGTTACTGCCGACGCCGAGGAGGAAGAAGGATTCGGAGAGCAGGTGGGCCACCACGCCGGCGGAGCCTGCCTTGGCCACCATCTCTGTCTTGGTTGACTCGAAGAAGAGCACCTGCTCTGACAGCGGGATGTTGTTTCCCGCGTTCTGCATGCATGCATTTTGCAAATCAATTATATTAATATCGAATACGTACGTGTTAAATCTTCAGTGAATTGAAGAAGAAAGAAGCGATCGCTCGATCGACTCGTGGTCATTACCGTGGAGTCTAGAATCCCAGCTCCGGCCGATGCATAGCTGACTCCTCTGGTGATGGCGCTGGGGATCAGGTGATTGCGTGCTTTCAGCACCAGGTAAGCCACAGGGCTCTTGTCGAATCCCAGAGTCTTAGCTGCATATCCATGCATGCATTCTTATTATTATTAAGATAGATTCAATGAATCTAGCTAGTAGCTATATATTAGCTAGAGATCGAGGAGGATCGGACGAAGCTAGAGCGTCGTACGTACCGACCAAGTCGGCGACGTTGTAGCCGTTGCTGAACCTTCCGGTGGGCTTGCCGGAGCCCGGGAGGTCGACGCCGTAATAGGGCTTGTCAGCCCTGGGGACGTCCTTCCCCGGCAAGTGGTTGTTGTTGCCGACGTCTAGAGTGGAGTCGCCGAACACGTAGACCGCCGGCACGATCGTCTTACCACCTGCAGCAGCTGATGATGACGACGTCGGCGGCCCGCGGACGCCGGCCACGGCGCCGAGCAGGAGGGTAACAACCAGAGCCTTCATGAAAACAACCAGCTCCATCGTCGTCGTCCCCATCATATATGATCGACCAGTACGTCGTAAGCTTCTCTTGTAATAATTCTAGCTAAGATTTTTAGCTAGACGATGGAGCTGTGAGTTGATGATGCATTTGGGCAAGGCGTTGGCCGCCTATTTATAAGCTAGCTAGCTAGCTAGCTATATATTCGATCTAATAAAGCTGTGAATTGTTCAACTCACTGACCGACGATCCGTTCGTCCTGGTCTTAGTCGTCACTGCTGTTATATTGGCACGCGTAATATATTGGCACGCGCGCGTACGTTACAGACCGCTACCTTTATTAGTTGGCATATATATATTCAACGCTAGGAAAGTTCCGATGATGATGATGATAAGAAAGGTGATCGAGCACGTCGTCGTCGTCCTACTCGTGCATCTACACTGTAAAGTTCAGATAAATATAATAATACAATACTTATATTATTCTCTTAATTTGGTCAGCATGCATGGCCGTGTCCATTCCGTTAACCTGTCTGTTGTCTCCTTGTCAACTCTATAATTAAGCTAGCTAGGTCTAATAATGTTACATATCAACCGCGTACGTACCTTTCAAGCTCTAACTACTTCTCCGTATTTTAATATATATATATATCACATGCGTGTAACCTCACCATTTTAGTTGTATTCAACTATACTCCCTCTGTTCTGAATTAATTGACGTTTAGGACAAAAAAATCAGTTTAATTTGAACTAAATTAACTGTCCTAAATATCAATTATTTCAGAACGGAGGGAGTACTCTTTTCATTTTAAAATTGATATCATTAGCCGCGGTGTTCTAACGATAATAATAATTTAAAAACGAAAAGAGAACTAATTTAGTCGGCGGGTGTGTTCTATCAACAACCTCATGCATGCTTCTCCTCTTCCACACGATCAGCGTGGCCTATAATTTATTTGACAGTTACTAGTTCCGTACGTTATATCAAACTGTTATCTTTAAAAAAATATATAATTTTTTGTTAAAACTATAAGTGTTATCTTGCTCTGTTCTTATGCAGTTAGTTAGTCAGTAGTCTGAATCAAGAGATTCTCTGGCTGGCCTGAACAAGTTGTTTGGTTGCCATAACAAGTTGAAGATGGTGATCGGTTGGTCGCATATATTGGAGTGGATCAAGTCACCAGCCGGTACACACTACAGGAATCGGGACTATAGACGACGGCCGGAAACCGTCGTCAATAAGGGCACTACCGTCGTCAATAAGTTATTGACGACGGTAAAAGCTTATAGACGACGGTTTTGGACTGTCGTCAATTATTAGTCGTCAATAAGTTTATTGACGACGGTAACCGTCGTCAATAAATTTATTGACAACAGCTAAATCTAGCTGTCGTCAATAAACTTATTGACGACAGCTAAATCAGGCTGTCGTCAATAAGCTTATTGACGACGGCCAGGAAACCGTCGTCAGTAACCGTGGCTTATTGACGACGGTTTACACTAGGCCGTCGTCAATAACAATTGCTTATTGACGACGGTTTCTGGTACCTGGCCGTCGTCAATACTAGTGGCTTATTGACGACGGCCAAGTACCAGAAACCGTCGTCAATAAGCTTTTCAATTTTTTTTAAAAAAACAGAAAATCCTGCCCTGGCTTCGAGGCCAGCCCTGGCTCGATGGCCAGATCACAGGCAATTAAAACATACATCACAGGCAGGCACAAAAATACTATACGCACGCCACACTACCCTACGCTACCCCGACCGCTGCCACCGGAGTCCAGGAAGTCGTCGTGCGCTCGTCCAAACGCTGGTTGCTGAGGGGATGGAGTTTCCTGAGCCCGTGTCGCCGATCCCTATGATGTACATGTATAGGTAGACAAATTAGAAGTTCACAAATGTGTATATGATTAAATAAACTCATTACAAGTTAAAATTGAGCAAGTTAGCTAGATTTGGCTATGTTTGAGTAAGTTTGCTCATATTTTACTAAGTTTGAGAAGTATGGACTAGTAGTGTTTGTGTTTGAGCTAGTTCAAAAAGTTTTGGCTATGTTTGAGTAAGTTTGGTCATATTTGACTATAGTTGAGTAAGTTGTACCATATTTTACTCAGTTTGAGGATGTTTAACTAGTTTTCTCTAAGTTTAAGTAAGTTTGATCAAATTCAACTAAATTTGAGCAAATTTAACTAGTTGCAGCTATTATGAGAAATTTTGTACCTGTGCTCCTGACGTCGGCCCCTGTGGTAGCTGTATCGGTGGCGGCGCCCACTGAGGAAAGACAACGGGTTGTCCTGTGGCCATAGCCTGCAAATATGAAGTAAATTATTATACATGTCATTTATATATTAGAAACGTTGAGTACATTGATCTGAACTTACCTGCATGGCAGCTTGCAGTTGTAGCATGTACGAGTGTTGATACTCGTCCCTAGCCCGGAGCTCGGCTGCCTGCCTCTCGTTCGCGAGCCTCAGCGCTTCCTGCGTCCTCTAGAGCTCCTCCTGGACACTCTGGAGCTCCAGATCACGGCTGCCACGCCTGCTGGATCCACCCTGCGATGAAGAGGCCCTCGAGTAAGACCGCGCCTCCCTCGAGTCTACTACTCCATCGAAGATGGCCAACCTACACAACGAAGTAAGAGTATTAAAGTTTCATATCTCGAAGTTAATGAAAGTAAATGAAAACAACAGAACTCACCGGCCGTGAGGTTTACCGCCACCGCTTGCATAGGCGGCTTCAGGTACGATCGGCGAGTTCTGCCAATCGTAATCGTCGCCTCGAAGCCTCCGCACCTCCTCCCCATACTTTTCCTGAAAATACAGAAAATTAAAGTCATCAGAAGTTTTAAAGATAATACAATTAAGTCAACTAAAGAACTCACCAACGTCTCTGTCGCTGTCTGAGAAGACAGCTGATCAGGCTGCGAGGGGTCACTTCCCATGTGACCCCTCCTCCACACCTGGATAGCGGTCGGCTCCTGCCACAGTACCACGCCGGAACCCCGTCGCAACAAGCAAGCTACGTATCGTTTAAAAAAAGGATAGCTATCCCATATACTTTAGGTTACCTAAAGAGGAGTAGCGTTTTTTTTTTTGACGAAAAGGAGTAGCGTTTTTCTTGAGCAGAAGCAGATCGCGAGATCACCACATTACATGACATATATGGATAACCTCTACAGAATAAGGAAACATCTCGTCGGTCAAGATTAGCATGCAGATAAGCGTACCCAAATCAAGGTATATTAAACATCTCCTTCTCATGCAGGTCCTCCTTTTTATTTGACAGCATCAAAATATTTCGTGTGTGCGTAACATGAATACAATATATAGTATGGGAGGCCGGAGGGGGAGGGGTAGGGAGATTTACCTCGGGCCAGAGACGGGCGGCGACGGCGGCGGCGGGGACGGGCGGCGGCGGCGGGGGGAAGGGCGGCGGCGAGGCCGGAGGGGGAGGGGGAGGGAGATTTACCTCGGGCCAGAGACGGGCGGAGGCGGCGGCGCCGGGGACGGGCGGCAGCGGCGGAGGGAAGGGCGGCGGCGACGAGCGGGGACGGGCGGCGGCGGCGGGGGGGAGGGCGGCGGCGACGAGAGGTCCGACGCGAGTCGGGAGGCGGCACTGGCCGCCTCCCGGCTCGCGCACGGGTTATATGTCCCATTATTGACGACGGTGCTAAGAAACTGTCGTCAATAAGGACCTTGTTGACGACGGTGCTAGGTCACCGTCGTCAATAACTCCTCGGGTGGACCCGAATTAAGTTAAAGACGACGACCACCGTCGTCAATAATTTATTGACGACGGTGCTCGTCTAGCCGTCGTCAATAACTAAGTTATTGACGACGGTGCTATGAAACTGTCGTCAATAAGGACCTTGTTGACGACGGTGCTAGGTCACCGTCGTCAATAACTCCTCGGGTGGACCCGAATTAAGTTAAAGACGACGGCCGCCGTCGTCAATAATTTATTGACGACGGTGCTCGTCTAGCCGTCGTCAATAACTAAGTTATTGACGAGGGCTAGATATAGCCGTCGTCAATAACATTAAAGACGACGGCCCCGTCGTCAATAAATTTGGCCGTCGTCAATGATCGTTTTTCCTGTAGTGACAATAGGAACTGGTGAGGTTACCAGCTAGCCAAGGTTCCTGATGGAAAATTCTTTCAAGTGTCTGCACACCTGGGCTGTACTGAACATTCTTTTCTGCCATTCATTCACGCGACAGTCTACCAACATGTATGGATTGAAGAGTGACCAAAACAATCAATTACATCTTTGCAATTTGCACTTCCTAGCTAGCTCTTTCTTAACACTTGACGCTCTGGAGCTCCAACAAATTAATGACGAATTAACCCCCCGTGAACTCATCGTACTTACTTAGATCTGTGTTACCCACTTATCTGTACTTGCAAACTTCTTGTAGAATGAAGCCGTTTTTTGAACCCGGTAATTTGATCACTGCAACTTGTTGCCCAAATATCTGGATACCCACTAGCTAGGCTTATTCCTCCCACGAAAGACGACATACCACCTCATGATCACTGTCATACATGAAGGAATAAATGAAGACCCATTGCCATTGGTACTAAATATGAAGCAAAACAAATTCCGTATCGTCCAACGTACTGTTCTAGTCCATGCATGATAAATTCCATATCTCAAAAACATGCAATTAAGGATCTACCAACACCAACAAATTATCATCATATATAGGCAATTAAATTAATTCAGAGGACGAACATGATATCCAACTTTTTTAACATCTAGTTTACACCAGCTAGTGTGGCATCTTCCTTTATCCCCCACACACATGCATGCAGCTAACCGAATGAAGCACATGAGCTTAAGAAAAAGAAAAAGAAATGGTGTCCATAGAGCACCACATGCCATTAATTAGCTTTACATGAATAGATCAGGTGCATGTGTCAAAGTTTACTAGTACCACCTCATCAAGTGAGCGAGCTAAAGGCGCACAACATAAGTAAGGCAGGGGTTCGATGGATTGTCAGATCCAGAACTCAGATGAAGAGTGGTGCTTGGTGAGGAAAGTTCTGGTCCTCTATATATGGTCATGTTCACAAATGGTCAATGCAGTGGCCTTATGATCAGTGGGTGGCCGAGTGCAAATTAACTTCAGTGCTTCCCTCGACCATGTATGTACCAGGATACTGCATGCATGTCACCTGGGGCTGCATCAGAGTGGTTGGATTCAGAGATAAATGCAGTGAGACCCCATATGGCATCAGTTAGGACGTTAGTCGCCATGCATGGCTCCGAGGACGAGGCGGCACTAGCTAGCTCTTGACTCGCGCGCCGTTCGTTTATTCTTTTTTCTTTCTCGTATATCTTCATGGCATCAACGGGCCATCGATCGCGTTGATGCCTCCACGTTCACAATTTCTATAAATCTCAGCAGCCGACTCTTTCCATCTCTTTGTTTTCTTTTCGTCTTACATTTCTGTACTGGCTCTCGTCGATCCGTCCCTAACCGCCGTTCTTATTATCCATCGCTAGGAGCTAGCCAGGCACCAAAGCTAGCTGCACCGCCGCGCGCCATGGACCTGCTGCTGCTGCTTGTCCTCACCGGCCAACTACTATCAACAGCAGCTTCTTCTTCTTCTTCATCTTCCAACGACTACTACAAGCACCACCACCGCTGCGATTGGTGCCCTCGCCACTCCACCGCCTCTCTCTTCCCTCCCAAGGACAAGGAGGAGGTGTCGTCTGATCGAACAGATGACATGCTGGACGGATTCCACCGCGCCGCTGCGACCGCCGACTTGTTCGGCTGTGGCGCCAGCTGCTACCAGTTGAGGTGCAGAGACCGGAGGCTGTGCGGCGACGCCGGCGTCAATGTCGCGGTGACGGAGAAGGCCAACGGAACCGGCCGGTTCCTGCTCACCAGGGACGCCTTCGCCGCGATGGCCAGCAGGAACGGCATGTCGTCCGATCAGCTCATCGCCGGCCCATTGCACAATCTTCAGGTCGACTTCAGGAGGTAATCGATCCCTTATCACAACGACATTTTTTTTGCAACTGCTGCTAGAGTCTTCTGGAGTACGTAATTAACTACTACAGTACTAGAAGAAGAAGAAGAAGAAGTTGTAGCGTTGAATATCCAGCGGATGGACGAACGAAACTAATTAATTCAAAGTCGGACGAGCGATGAATATAACTCCCTCATATATTCCACCTTATATGTTGTACCGTGCGTTCGCATGCAGGATACCGTGCCAGTACAAGAAGAATCTGGCTGTACGAGTTGAAGACGAAGGCAGCAGGAAGCCGGGCCACCTGGCCGTCCGGTTCCTGTACCTTGGCGGCCTGACCGACGTCGCCGCCGTCGAGATCGCACGGCAGCTGGCGCAGGGGGACTCTATGTTCTCGACGCCGTCCTGCTCGTCGTGGCGGTCCATGGCACGGCGTCGCAAAAAGCAGAGCGTGTGGCACACCACGCGTGCCCCGGCCGCCGGCCCGCTGCAGCTCCGGCTCGTCGTCACGGCGGGATCCGGCGGCAAGTGGCTGCGGACGGCGCTGCCCGCGGACTGGCGGCCCGGCGGCGTGTACGACACGGGCCTCCAGGTCACCGACGTCGCCGTGCGCGCGTGCAGCCGCTCCTGCGCGCGCAGACGACGTCGGGCTCAGTCAGATGACCAATGAATGGACAACACTGTGACGACTGCATGCATGCATGCATAAAGCTCTCGTCCCCATATGCAGCGCTGGCCAACGAGTGGTCTCTTGCCTCGCATTTTTTTGTAGTATTTCATATTCCATCTTGCTTTGTAACTTAGGCCCCGTTCAGTTTGGTAGACCTTCGGCTCATGCATGTTATAAAATGGATTTGAGTCTAGTTTATATCCCTCCGTTTGAAAATATTTTGACGCTGGTTAGTTCAAAATTATACTAATCAACGTTAAATATTTTGAAACAAAGTGAGTACTAGCTTTTTCAATAAAATCAAGACTGTTTAGAAAAAATGTTTGAAGAGTCATTTTTTCACTTAATGGATAACTAATCAACGCTGTCAAGAAACTGAACTGGACGAACTTACGATCTCTGTGATCGTTTCTTTATTATATAGCTGAGTTGATAACAAACTCATGTTTTTACACGGGCACATAACTCCACGATGCATGCACTGCATGTCACGCACACCATAACCCACTACGCATAACCAGCGTGAAAGACGCGGCCTCGCTAACAAACTTCCTAACGTTAGTAACGGGATGATGACTGATTCTTAACAGCTTCCGTCAATCACAACGTAGGTTTACTAAGTTGAGATTGGTACATATTGCATTGAATGATGCTTTTGACAATGCCTTAGTAAAGATATCAGCAACTTGGTCTTTGGATGAGATGAACCGAACCTTTAGAGCTTGCCTGGCAACTTGTTCTCTCACGAAGTGGAAATCGACTTCTATGTGCTTCGTTCGAGCGTGGAAGACTGGATTAGAGGCTAGATATGTAGCCCCTAAATTGTCACACCATAACACCGGTGCAAACCTCTGTATGATGCCAAGTTCTTTTAATAATGTCTGAATCCATATCAGCTCCGCTGTTACATTGGCCATTGCCTTATATTCAGACTCCGTGCTCGATCGAGAGACTGTAGATTGTTTCTTGGAACTCCAGGACACCAGATTAGAACCAAGCAAAACTGCAAAACCACTAGTCGAACGTCTGTCATCTGGTGACCCGGCCCAGTCGGCGTCTGAATATGCATTCAACACACTATCATTATTTCTGAAAAACTTTAGGCCTTGACCGACTGTTCCTTTGATATATCGAAGAATTCTCTTCACTGCAGCCCAGTGCTTGTCAGTTGGACTCTGAATAAATTGGCACACACGATTTACTACAAAAGAGAGATCAGGTCTTGTAATTGTTAAATATTGTAAACCGCCAACAATGCTCCTATATCGAAACTGTGCGTTTTCTGTCAGTGGTGTCCCTTCTTCTTTAGATAGCTTTTCTGTTGCTGCCATTGGTGTGGAAATTGATCTGCACTTAAGCATGTTTGCTCTTGCAAGTAAGTCTTGAGCATATCTTTTCTGAGAGATAACTAACCCTTCATCATTTGACTCAACCTCAATACCAAGGAAGTAGTGAAGATCACCTAAGTCCTTCACTGCAAATTCTTCTTTCAGTTTCCTGATCAGATCTTCAGTGGCAGAGTTTGAGGAGCTCACAATTATGATGTCATCTACATAGATGAGAATATACATAACTAGCTGCTTCTCCCTCAATATAAACAGTGAGGTGTCAGATTTTGAACTGATAAAGCCCAAACACTGCAACTTTTCAGTTAGTCTAGAGTGCCAAGCTCTTGGGGCTTGCTTAAGGCCATACAATGCTTTATTCAGTTTACAAATATAGTTTGATGGAGCATTCGGAGATTCATACCCTGGTGGCTGCCGCATATAGACCTCCTCCTGTAGAAAACCATGCAAGAAGGCATTTTGAATGTCAATCTGCCTTAGGTTCCACCCCTGGGATGTTGCAAGTGAAAGAATTACCCTGACAGTTGTAGGCTTAATGACTGGAGAGAAAGTGTCAAGATAGTCCACACCAAATTTTTGTTTAAACCCCTTAGCAACTAATCTTGCTTTATACCTCTCAACAGTCCCATCAGCTTTTCTCTTAATTTTGAAAACCCATCTGCTATCAATCAAGTTGATGCCTTTCTTGGGTGGAACTAGTGACCATGTTTTGTTCTTCATGAGTGCAGAATATTCAGAGTTCATTGCTTCTCTCCACTCGTTATATTTGACTGCTTCTGTCAAAGTGTTGGGTTCGGTAAGAGGAGCAATATTTTTCTCTGTGGTGACACCTGCAACATACCTTATTGTTCCATCTTTGAACTCCTTTGTTTTAATTATATTATCCTTTGATCTTGTCCTCATTGCATGTCTAGATTGTTGTTCTTGAACTAAGGATGTTTGTTCTGCTTCAATTTCAGTCTGCATTTCAGGTGATGCATGATACTGTCCTGCACTTTCAGAAGAAACAACATCCAAAGCATCATTAACAGTGTTAGTATGGCCATGATCACATGAAGACTCATTTGTTGTTGCTCTGGTGGATCTGGAGGAATTGGTCAGGGGAGTGGATGCAGGCATTGGAGCGTATGAATTTTGAAGGGCCTGACTGAGGTCTGTTGATTTTTTGTCAGTTAAAAATTGTTCTGAGTAATAGAGGTTGAAGGGTAGAATGGTTGACTGGTTAAAGGTTTCAGAGGTAGAATTCTCTTGTTTGCCTGATGATCTAAAGGGAAAAACATTTTCATCAAACACTACATCTCGAGAGATGTAAATTCTCCCTGATTCCCTGTCTAAGCACTTGTAGGCTTTATGGTTAGGACTATAACCCATAAAAACACACTGCTTGGATCTGAAGCTTAATTTCTTTGAGTTGTAGGGCCTCAAGTTAGGCCAGCAAGCACAACCAAAAACTTTCAAGAATTTATACTCAGGTTCAGCTCCAAAGAGACGAGAGACAGGTGTGGTATTGGCAATGACTCGACTGGGTTGTCTATTGATCAAAAAACACGCTGTCTGAAAAGCCTCATCCCAAAACCGAATAGGAATGTGAGCTTGGGCAAGAAGGGTTATTCCAGTTTCAACGATGTGCCTATGCTTTCTCTCCACTAGTCCGTTTTGCTGATGAGTATGTGGGCTAGAAATGTGGTGTTTTATTCCTACTCTGTCAAAGAATTTATTGAGACGATGATATTCACCACCCCAATCTGATTGGACTGTCAGTATCTTTTTGTCCAACAGTCTTTCAACTTGGGACTGAAATCTCATGAAAATGGACTCCACATCAGACTTGTGTTTGAGAAAATAAATCCAAGTGAATCTGCTATATTCATCAACAAAACTAACATAATACTTATAACCATTTACAGAGACAAGAGCTGGTCCCCATACATCCGTATGAACAAGCTCTAGTGGACTAGAAATGGTATGAAAAGAAGACTGAAAAGGGAGTTGATGTGCTTTGCCTTGTTGGCATGCATCACATACACCATAGGCTTTATTGGAATTAACAGAGATACTATTTTTGGCTAAGGCTTGATGAATAATAGCTGAACTTGGATGTCCTAAACGTCTGTGCCACAAGTCTTCAGAACTCTTGGTGGAGAGAAAGGCTTGTTTGCAGGCTTTGTGTGGAAACTGATAAAGTCCATTCTTGCAGATCCCTTTAAGAAGAATTATCTTCGTTGTTCGGTCCTTGACAAGGAAATGAGTAGGATAAAATTCAACTACAGCATTATTATCAGAAGCTAGTTTGTGAATAGAAATGAGATTTCTGTTTATGTGAGGGACATGGAGAACGTTTTTCAGAGTTAGAGGAGATTGAGCAGTAGCAACAAACGAGTTACCAATATGATCAATGGACATACCTGCACCGTTAGCAACTTGGACTCGATCATTGCCAGCATATCTCTCCTTTGTGGTAAGGCGATCGAAATCATATGTGATATGATCTGTCGCCCCTGAGTCGGCGTACCAGTTAGGATCAACTGTATAGCCACTGTTGAAGGTAGCTGCAGCTGCAACACGTGCATCATTTGCAACATAATTGTGATCAAAACGGTGATAACATCTTGAAGCATCATGATTATCGCGGAAGCATATCTGACAAGGCTGTTTTGAGGAGCCCTGACTCTGTCGACTAGGACCAGAATTGGTCCCCCGTCCAGTGCCACCACGGCCAGCTGCATGTGCACGACCACCATTGTTATTGCGACCGCCTGAAAATCTTCCACGGCCACGTCCATTGCCTCGGCCTGCAGTTCTGTTAACCTGGTTTGCCTGAAACCCGGCATTGTTATTGCGATCAATACGCAACTCATAACTGATCATGTGAGCATAAAGATCATTGATGGTCACCACATCAGACCGTGTGGTGATGCTTGTCACAAGAGGGTCATAATCTGACTCAAGACCTTGTAACATGTAGGCAATCAACTCATCGTCTTCAAGTTTCTTACCAATCATCGCTAGTGTGTCAGCGAGATTTTTCACTTTGCGAAAGTACTCAGTCATGCTGAGATCTTTCTTCTGTATGGTCGCCAATTGCATTCTGATCTGCATTACTTGGGCACGCGAGCTGGCCGCAAAGGACCGCTCGATCGCGCACCATGTCTCACGTGCAGTAGTGCAGCCAACTATTTGAGACATCACACCTTCAGAAAGAGAGGAAATGATGGCGCTCATTACCATTTGATCCTGTTGATACCAGGATTCGAAGTCGGGGTTGGCGACGGTGTGCGATACTCCATCTTGGCCTGTCTTTGTGATTGTCGGCGATGGCTGCACGGTGCTTCCATCAATGAAGCCCATAAGCTTCTGACTTCGAAGGTAGGGAAACAACTGTGTTGTCCACAGAAGGAAATTATCATTGGTGAGTTTGATGGTAATCATATGGCTGAAGATTGGTGTAGGCATTGCGCTGCTTGAAGGCGAGGCATTGGTGAAGTTCATCAGGGCACTCTCGGTTCCACTCATGGTTGGATCGGAAGCTCTGGTACCATGTCAAGAAACTGAACTGGACGAACTTACGATCTCTGTGATCGTTTCTTTATTATATAGCTGAGTTGATAACAAACTCATGTTTTTACACGGGCACATAACTCCACGATGCATGCACTGCATGTCACGCACACCATAACCCACTACGCATAACCAGCGTGAAAGACGCGGCCTCGCTAACAAACTTCCTAACGTTAGTAACGGGATGATGACTGATTCTTAACAAACGCCACCGCAAATAAAAAAGGAACGGGAGGGAGTATATATATAACAAGAGGAGGAGAGAATTCATGAAAAAAGTGGATATATTGCATTATGCTTCAAAACTGAAAACTGCTTATCCTGTCTTTTGGGCATAAGCTGTTTTCCTGAAATGCGTTTGGTTGAGCTTTCTACAAAAAAAAAGAGAAAAAAAATACGTTTGGTTTGCTACAACTTATGCCATTAGCTAGAGCCGGAACCCCTGCTATTCTATTGGGCCAGACAGACAGACAAAGCACAGAGCCAGGCCTTTCTTGGCCCATATTACTAGTGAACTTCAACTGCTGGGCCAAAGCTTATTGGGCTTCTTTTCTTCTATCCTCCTCACACCAGACGACCTGAGCAGCAACCACAGGCACACCCGAGGGCCGAGGCGAGCACCCACCAGCCGGACCGGGGAGGAGATTGACGACGGCGATGGGCGGCGGCGGAACCACCTACAAGGGTTACACCATACCCCAAAACAAGCGCTGGCACACCGTCGCCGGCAAGGGCCTCTGCGCCGTCATGTGGTACGCCCTTCCCTCTCCCCTCCTCTCTCGTCGACTGCCCCGATCCATCCGCCTCCGCGTCGGATCCGGTGGATCTACTTCGATTCAACGCCTGCCCACATCTGATTCTTCCCATATGCACGCTCAAACGGGTCACCAGCTGTAGGCGCAACCTGCATCGCGACTTTCCGATATTTGGGGATCTGGAAATAGAGCTCCATCCAACAGTTCCAGGATGAGCTCAACGGTTGTTTGTATCATCGCCTTCAAACTGTAATGAGAGTCCTGTTGTTTCATTATAAATTTGAAGTGAACCGAGGCAGGATCATTTGTTTGAGACCCCAAGTATTCTAGCAACATGATTTGGGCATGTATTTCACAAGCGTAACCCACTCTGGTGTGCTTTCTACAGGTTTTGGGTTTTCTACAGGGCTAAGCAGGACGGAGCTGTGCTCTTGGTAATTATCCCTTGTTTTGTCTAGTTCATCTCTACACTTTATCATGGTTTGCCCAAATGCAAGTTGATTAAGTGAATTGTTTTCAGGGTTTGCGTCATCCTTGGGACGGGCATGATGATCACTCTCATGGACATGGACATGAGCATGAGGTATAGCCATGTCAATGTTGTCTTCACTTAGCATGAAAAAAACTATTTATAGCTGTTTTGCTTAAAGATTTGAAATTGTTGCTGCTGCTTGAGTCCTATTCATATTAATCTTTTAGTATGTCAAATTTGGTGTTTTTTATTTCTCGTTCCATTAAGTTGCTTTTTATATTCCTTTTTGTTAATGTTGTAATTTGGAGGACTAGTGAATCCAGTAGCAAAAGGAATTGCTTGACAACCAAAATGTCGGTCAGCGCACGAGTGTTTAAGTGCTGCGTAATCACTGTAAATGTCAGTGTGTTGCATAATTATCCTAATTTATCTTGCACAGCCCCTCTTTTACTGGTAATGACAAAAGGCACACCTACGTCATGCGCAGTATTGAATAATCATTTTAACGCCATGAAAATATGGTGCTTCTTTTAGTAAAGGGTTATCAGTCCACTAATTATTGTGCACTTTGCTATTTCCTCTTGTCAGCTAGTTTGTGATTAACTAGTTGGTTACTTGAGTTCTATATTTGATGTGTAAAAGGTTACCAGTTCACGAATTATCGTGTTGCTTTGCTCTTTACTTTTGGAAAAAAAAACTGTGATGCTATTATGGTCTTGCATGTGGAAGTGGGACTGATAAAACCCAGATGTCCTAAGATGCTTTTGTTTGCTTTATTTTCTCATATCATGCATATTTGATAATGTTTAGCTGTAGTTAAAAAGCCAATTCACTTGTACCGTGTCTACTGTGCTGTTCAGAAAGGTTTTTGTTGGCCTCATTGGTAACTCGTGGGTTGTGTTATTTTGGGCAGGGATCATCGTCATCATCTCATTAAGTTGGCTGCTCCATGCGACTGAAGGCCTCAAGATGTGTGGCATGCTCCAGCAAAAGTCAGTCACAATCAATAAGATACAGTACCCTGCGTGAGTCTCATGTTGTTTGCAACTTTTTTAGAGCAAACTGGCTTTCTTACTATTGTGCTTCTGGATTTGAACTTCAGTGCAAATGCTGTGGGAAACAATTTATATGTTGTGCTTCTCCTTGTAACCAGTCCGTGTTGTGCACCTTGCTCTGCACTCTATTTATGAGTTTCTCATAATGAAATATCTCCTATGACATGTAATTTATGGGCTGTATCGCCTAGAGCATCTGCTGAATTCCTTTACCCTCTTTTTGGTTGATGATGGGCTTGCCTTTATCATGTAAATTCGGGCCTTGTTTCCTTGATCATCCAAAAAGGTGGTACGCTACAGCCCATAATGGGATCGTATCGAAGTAGGCGAGGGTGGAGTGGATAGCCATTTAGCTACACCATCACCAGCACTACTATTACTATATCAGATGACTGCAAGTGCGACGAGCTGTGTCTGCCAATTAATTAAGCCATATATATTTGAGCAGTTGCAGTTGTGTGAGGAGCCGATCCGATCGAAACTTCACATCTGCTGGCTTGATGGTTTTTTGTAACACTGTTCGGCTAATGGTCCTCCTTTGATACCAGTCCCTCGCGGATTATGTAGCTGTTAATAAGTCGAAACTGGACCAGATAATTAAATCAGCCCGCAGAACTTGCGTTGCATCTCGTCATTTCGAGAATCGAATCGAATCACCTAGCTCAGTAGACCTGACATCTACTGTCAATTTTGGATTTCCGTGACATTGTTCACAACTCCGATCGAATGAGCTGGCATGTCGTCACCGAAAAATCTGTGTAGTAATGAAGCAAATCTTCTTTACTGACAGTCAATTCAGTAGAGACGTCCAGATGTACGTTGTATAGACAATCCCCATGCCAAATAAAAGGGCATGCTGAAGGAACTGGTATGACGAATGAAGATCTAGCTTAATAAGCTGGCGCTGCCGTTTCAAGCAAATCTACCCATATCCACTTGGCAATACAACTTGCATTGGTGCAGAGTTGCTGCAGTCGAGGAGGTCCAGCTTAGCTATAGCTGTGTGGCGGCCGTGCCGTGCGTGACTCAGACTGACATGCGAGCACAACTTGCAAGTCCTCTCTCTCCTTGGTCACGGTGTAGTACGTTGGCCACGAGCTAGAGCTAGCTAGGGAGAGACGACGACGCCGATCGAAACCGCGTGGGACTCCGGGGGCAAGCTACAGTACGCTCGATCCGGTCACTGAGATCATCAGCTGGCGGCATTCATCATCAGCTGGAGATTCTGGAGCACGCTAGCTTGTGACGATCGAGGAGGCTGCTCGATCCGATCGCATGCAACTCAGCTCGCGCGTCTCTGATGAATCCGCCCGCATGGTTTGGTGACAGTTGGCGCCGAGCTACTAGCTAGTATACAGTGGTCCCTGCTGCTCCAAGCTAGCTCCTATCATCTACTGCTAAAGTACATGCTGGATCGATCCCTTGCATTGTCCGTCCATGGATGGATCGTCTCGATGAGATTATTGCATTGATTATTATTTTCTCAGCTTGGCCAGACCAGAGAAGAGGTCGACGATCCGGGAGCTTGGCTAGGCTGGAGGTGGACGACGACAACCCGCACGAGCTACAAGGGAGGGAATATAATCCAGCCGGGAGCATGCACTTGGTCATTTCATTGGAAGCGGCTAGCTTATTAGGCCGGCCGGCAGAGCTGAGGGAGGCAGCGACGCACACGCTACTGGAGCAAGCAGACGACGACGACGACGACGCGAGCAACACGAGCGAAGCATCTGCCCTGCCCACCCACCGAGAGGTTCCTCGTCTTTTTCGGATCCTGTCTCCTCGACCAATATAATAATCAGCATCTAGCAGCAGCCAACGTACGAATTGAACCCACTCGTGCGCACACGCGCAACTAGCAAAGAACCCCATCATCTCTAGTTAGTTCTCATACTTGCCAGACTAGCTAGTATTTGAACTGATGAATCGATCTGTCTTGAACTAATTAAACTGTGACAGCTAGCAGACACACACACATGTACTGGCTGTCTGGCAATGCAACCTCTAGCTTAGCTCTAGCGTTTGTTTACGCGCGCCTAGAGCCAAGCAAGCAGCAGCAGCACCAGAGCAGCAGCCGGCGCCTTGAGATCTGAACGCGTACTACTACTAAGCGAGCACGTACGGATAGTAAACTAAACAGCACCTATAATAGCGAGCGAGCGAGCGCGCCTCTCGGATCATGTCGTCGCGCGCCATGGATGCATGCATGGCTCCCTCTCGCCGTTAAACACGCGCGCGTGGCGACGGAAGAAGAAAGTGTTCCTTCGTGGATGTTAAAAAGGTCAAATATTACAATATTACGGCCTCACCTCACCTGGCCAGATTGCTGCTCTACGACGACGATACAGTGCTGCTGGCGTCGTGTTCTTGGATCTGGCAGTGGTCGAGTTGTGAGGAGCTAGGTGCCCCAATGTCAACTACTAGCTAGTACTACTAGTATAGCTAATTAATAATCTCGACCCATGCATGCATCAATGGCCTCGCTCCTGATATCGTTCAGACGATGCATCTCAAATGATCACGATCGACGACGGTTCTGTCTGGCTGCAGGCTGGCCTCCTGTAAAAAATCTGATGATGAGCTCGATATATCGCACACTGACGACATGCATGCCAACGGTTGGCAACGACGACACAACTGCGGCGCGCGAGCGGTGGATCGGTTTGATTATAAAACCAGCTGCACGCGCGCGCGCACAGGCACACATCGCGCGCAGATTAAAGCAAATTACCGCCATCATCGATCGAGATGGCGCCCGGCTTCGCGCGCTCCATCTCCTTCCCCCTCAGCCCTTCGACTTCGAGCAGGTCGTCCTCCAAGCGGCCGGCCCGCCGCACGCCGCCGCCCGCCGGCCACGCCCGCTCCGTCAGCCTCCCCTGCCGCTCCCACCCCATCCTCGCGCACCTCCACATGCACATCCGCGCCGTCCGCGCCTGGGCGCAGGACCCCACCTCCGTCGCCTCCGGCCTCGCGCACGTCGACGCGCTCCACGCCGCGCTCGCCGAGCTCCTCGACCTCCCCGAGGCCCAGCTGCAGGCCGCGCTCTCCGGCGCCGCCAGCAGCGACCGCATCCTCGACGCCTTCCTACGCCTCGCCGACGCGCACGGCAGCTTCCAGGAGGCCGTCGTCGACCTCAAGCAGGACGTCGCCGAGGCCCTGGCCGCCGTCCGCCGCCGCGACGGCCCGCGCCTCGCCTCCGCGCTCAGGTCGCAGCGCAAGGCCGGCAAGGACCTCGCAAGGCTGGCGGCCGCGGCGAGGGACGGCGCCAGGCCCTCCCGCCTCGGCTTCTTCTTCGGCGGCAGCGCGGCGGAGGTCGAGGTGGTCGGGCTGCTGGCCGAGTCCGCCGCGGCCACGGCGTCGGCGTCCGCGGCGCTCTTTAACGTCGTGGCGGCCATGTCGGCGTCGGCCTCCGCGGAGGTGTGCTCCTGCAAGAGGACGGCGGCGCTCGCGTGCCTCGTCAACAAGGTGTCGACGTCGGAGGAGGAAGGGGAAGAGACGATGGCCTTGACGATGGAGAGGCTGGAGGAGCTGCAGGAGAGCGGCAGCGACAAGGTGTTCAGGAGCCTCGTGCAGACAAGGGTTGCGCTGCTCAACGCGCACACGCACGCCTTCTAGCTCTAGCTCCAGCTCTAGCTTTAGTTTTTGTAACTCAGTAAATAGCTCAAGTTAGTTTTTGTGCAGTTACATCTGTACGTGCTCGATAGATCTTCACTCTGCATGCACTCTGATAGTCTGATGGAGGAGGGGTTTAGGTTTAACAGTCAGTACAAACTACAGGTGGTTTTGTTGGCTACTATTGCCAAAGCTTATGGTCCAAATTTGAACGTACGGACAACAAAATCAAACCAACAAGCTAGCACTTATATGTATGTAGGTGTGAGGATCAAGATCTTACCTACTGTTCCAAGAGTAAACGATGATAAACCTAGTAATTTTTTTTTAGAAAAATTAGTTAGTGATGATATGTAGATCGATTACTACCATATAATTTGCATCGGTTGAGCTGCTAGCTCCACTGTGAGGAAAGGATTCTCTCCTATGGTACAGTACAGTATTGTTTTACCTTACTACCTCTGATGCGCGCGGCGCGTACTGAAACACAGGCACGTATGTATTGCAATGACGTGGCACGAACTCCTATGGACGTGTCGGACGACAGATGCGCTGCTAAATTGCACCGATCATGCATGCAAAGACAAGAAGGGCCCCCGTAGTACCCGTACGTCGGCGCGTACGGCCGGGTGCCGTCGTACCGATCGATGGAGCAGAGGACACGTCCGCCGTGTGGTCCTCCACCACCGGCCGGCCGGCCTCCCGTCGCGGATCGTGTCGGCCACCGCCCCGGCCATGCATGCACGCTTTTCTCGGCGTCCGGCACCGTGCTTCCATGCCAATCTGATGCGAGCTGCAGGGCAAATCAATCCAACAGCTCTAGCTAGCTACCCGATCGAGAGGAACATGAGAGGCAATCATCGTGGAGCCGGAAATGTTGACCATGCATGCATGCGCGCATGGATGGAGATTCGCGCACGATCGCGAGCCCGCATCTCTGGGGAAGGTCGTTGCAATATTGCATGGCGGCAGGCCCGGCCCCCGATCCAGCGGCAGGCCAGCTCTGCCCCACGTGTAGCTAGCACCCACCACTTCCGCCGGATCCTGTCTCCCTCTCTCTCTCTCTCTCGCCCACCGCGCCGCCCATGCATGTCCTCCTCTTTATCTACCCCACGCACCCGGCCGCTCATCTGTCTCAGTCTCTCAGAGCAACCAAGACTCCATCTCCAGGAGGCGTTGCGTTCCAGCAAACATCGATGGCGCCCACCTTCGGCCGCTCCATCTCCTTCCCTCTCAGCCCCGCGAGTAGGCCCCGCGCCGCCGCGCGCCACGCCCGCTCCACCAGCCTCCCGTCCGCACGAGCCCACCCGCTGCTCGCCCACCTCCACAACACCGTCCGCGCCGTCCGCGACTGGGCCGCCCAGCCCGCCTCCGCCTCCTCCGGCCTCGCCCACATCCACGCGCTCCACGCCGCGCTCGCCGAGCTCCTCCTGCTACCTGAGGCGCGCGCCGCTCTCCGCTCCGGATCCGCCACCGCGGACCGCCTCCTCGACGGCTTCCTGGCCCTCGCCGACGCCTACCGTGCCTTCCAGGAGGCCGTGCTCGACCTCAAGCGCCTCGCCGCCGAGCTCCAGGCCGCGCTCCGGAGGCGCGACGCCGCCAGGCTCGCCTCCGCGGTCCGCGCCCAGCGACAGGCCGAGAAGCACGTCGCCCGCCTCGCCTCGTCGGTGCGTGGCGCCTGCAGGTGGCCACAGACCGGCGCCGAGGTCGACGTGTCCGGCCTGCTCGCCGAGGCCGTGGCCGCCGTCGCGTCAGCGTCCGCGGCCGTGTTCTCGGCCCTCGAGTCCACCTCGTCGGCCGCAACAACCGCCGCCGCCGCGTCCTCCTCCAAGAAGTCGTCAGCAACCATCGTCTCCTTGGTCATCAAGAGGGCCACCACCCCCACCACCTACACCAGGGCGCCGCCAGCTGCTGCTTCTTCCAACGAGGACAAGGAGATGGCGGCGCTCCAGAGGTTGCAAGACCTTCACGGCTGCATCGCGGAGATCGAAGCAGGGACTGACAAGGCGTTCAGGAGCATCCTGCACACCAGGGTCGCGCTCCTCAACATTCAGGGAGAGACAACTGCCAGTTCTTGACATTTTTTTGCATCGGACACATCCCACACCAACTGTACATAGAAATTCATCGAACGAATATTGAAAGCAAAAGAGCCCTTGTTATTGTTCCTCTTCGTCGTCGTCCATTTCTGTGATCTATATACTTACAGTATGTGTCTATTTCGTCGTCCAAACACGCGTTTCAAAATTGCAAGCTTAAACCCATGCCCGACAATGCATGGAGTGATCTATGAGACATCAGATCGACCGTACGTGTGTCAACCGATAAACATACGGATATGAGTGGAAGGGAACACAAATTACTTGATCTCTGCCGGTGTTATTCTTAAATCAAAGCACGCATGGCCATGATCTCGATCTAGATCAAGTTCTCCAAACACTTTGCACGTCCATAATGAAGGGAGTATATTTTTTTGATTTAAAGGTAAGAACAATATATACTATTCGCGGATCTCTTTTTGTGGACGATGTTGCTGGAGAGACTAAGTTTATGGTTACCGCTATTATATTTATGCTCCATTGTAACCGCCGCAAATTATTATTGTTGGTACTAAATAAAAACTAGTTCTCATGACACCAAACAGATAAGGATCGTACTGATTAGTTAGGTACTTGTAAACAAACTATTGTTTGAAGGCAACCCATTCGTGCAAAATTATATTGCCGTCATAGCTAGCTAGCTAGAATCAAATCTCTCTATGAAATACGGTGGTTAGCTAGCTTCACATTTATTCTTGATGATCATATATCATCTAGCTCCAATGGCTAAAAAGATACCCTCTTATCGTATGCATGGTCCTAATAATTATATTCATAGAGCTAGAGATATTGTTAATGCGGTAGCAGGCATGTGGATATCGACGATCAATTAAGCACGATTTCCATCAAACGCAGGCACATATACAGCGCAGCTAGTAGTAAGCATGCAGGAGTACATGATTAAATGATGCAACTACCTGCAAGCTGAACCTCTGTCGATCTGTATGCGAAATACAATTGATGTCTTGGAAATATCTGTTGGCCAGCTGGTAGCTGCTGCAAAGAAAAGAGGTAAAATATATATGCAGCATCCGTTCGTGCGCAAACTAACTCATCATCAACCTCTACAACTAACACTGTGACTGGCATGCAAGCACGTACGTATTTTGTTTAGCCGGTACAATGATGCGCATCTCTGCAGGTGAGAACCATAGAAATCATATGCGATCGATTGACATTATATATGATAGGGAGAGAGAACCCATACATATGAATTTGATGAGAAAATCCATAGAAGTTGTCTCCATATCGTATGCACTTGATCTAGCTGGAGTAACGACACGACGGCTAGCCCGGCCCGTGGGCATGGTCCATCAGTCCATGCATGGATGTAAAAGTCGTCGAGATAAACACAGCAGCTAGCCGTTGGATGGATGATGGATGGATGGATGGAGCGTGCATGTGTACTCCGATCCCTCTGTTTATAAGATACTCCTTCCGTTTCGTATTATTTGACGCTGACTAGTTTAATTTTGAACTATCCAGCGATAAATAATTTGAAATGGAGGGAGTAAGATGTAGTAATATAATACTTTTGTGTGTGTACTTTATAATTTAATGACGCTTCGATCGCTTGCTGACGATGATGATGACCCCATCCTTTCAACAAGCCAAGGGTGACTAACTGTTTTCCCCTCAAATTAAAAAAAAGCCAAGGTGAGTACGTACACATGCATGGAAACGAAGAAGAAGAAGATGAAACATTTGGAATCTACATGCCGGTGATCGAGAGGCAGACACTGCACTTCCCTACTGCTTGATGGGGAGGCAAGCGCGTCGTCTGTCTGTCTATGCATCGATCGTGATGAGATCGATCCGATCGAGAGCTCTGCGGCCACCAACCGTGTCCGTGTCCGTGTCCGTGTGTGCGTGTCCGGCCGGCCGGTTGCCGCTGCCGGCGAGGTAATCGCGCACGCATGTGCGTGGAACCCCCCTCTTGCCCACGCCATCATCGTCGATTATCCATTGGTTGGCGAGAGTGTTTTATTTCAAATGGCTCCCAGCTTTGGCCGCTCCATCTCCTTCCCGCTCAGCCCGGCGCGGGCCAAGCGCCACGTCCGCTCCATCAGCCTCCCCTGCCGCTAGCTCCCACCCGCTGCTCGCCCACCTCCAGACCCACATCGCCGCCGTCCGCGCCTGGGCCGCCGACCCCTCCACCGCCGCGCCCGCCACGGGCCTCGCCCACCTCGGCGCGCTGCACGCCGCGCTCCTCCTCCTCCCGGAGCCCCAGGACGCGGTCCGCGCCGCGTCCGACCGCCTCGTCGACGCCTTCCTCCTCCTCGCCGACGCGCACCGAGGGTTCCAGGAGACCCTCCTGGCTCTCAAGGCCGACGTCGCAGACGTTCAGGCCGCCCTCAGGAGGCGCGACGCCGCCAGGGTCAGGCTCGCGTCCGCCGCGCGCTCGCAGCGCAGGAACGAGAAGAACCTCGCGCGCCTCGCCGCAACCATCTCTCTCTCTCTCTTCCGCCGCGGCCAAGACCAGGCCGAATGCGCGCGCCCTCACGGACGCCGACGAGATGCCCGCCGCCCTCATGGACGCGGCAGCGGCCAGCGCCGCGGCTTCCGCGGCCGTGTTTATCTCGGCTGCTGCGTCGATGTCGATGTCGGCGTCCGCGTCCTCCTCAAAGAAGACATCGGCGTTCCCTGGCTTCACCAAGAAGGTCGCGCCGGAGAAGCTCGAGAAGATCGCCCAGTGCATTCACGACTGCGAGACAGGCAGCGAGATAGTGTACAGGAGCATTGTTCGGACTAGGGTTTCATTGCTCAACATTCGTACCCCGACAATCTAGTCTAGTCTAGTCTAGAAAGAGAATTAATGCATGATCAGCAAGCAGCTAACTCTTGTCTTGTATACTTACTACTAAACTGAACGTACAAACGGAGTACAAATATAAATTCTTTTTGCAATGGTTTTGTTATTGTAAACCATAACTTTATATGAACTCATTTTACCTAGGTTCTCATCCAAACTAAAACCATTTGAGATTCAATGGTTTTTTGCAATAAAGAACCATGAGTTAATTCAAGCCCTTGTACATTATTTCACTCGATCTAGCCTTTTACTGGGAGCGCTAGGGAGATTCCTACACAAGTTATCAATATATTGATGACCTATTTATTTACAGAAGGTATGTATATATATGGTTGAAATTGAATCTAGCTAGTCGGTCCTATCTATCTAGCAAAGAGGAATCCTGATCTTCTAATATTTGCTAGTAGTTTATACCAATCTCAGAAAATAAAAAAATTGAATTTTGAGCTAACCAACATCATTTATTTTAAAACAGATGGGGTAATTTGCTATATTGCTAAATTTTTGAACTGAATAACTTTTGGGTCAGGTCCAACTCCCTTTTTCTCGAAATTAAAACACACTCCCCCCATTCATAAACTGAGATAAAAATCAGGTTTAAAGTTGTTCTAGCAAAAAAATCTAGTTTAATTTAAACTAACTTAGTTGTCCTTAACATCAATTTTTTGGGGTAAATCTGAACAGTTAAAACGTTCAACGTACACAATGCACACGATCGTCAGATTAAATAAGCAACACACGTGGTCGTCATCGATTGACCACGCCGGGGAGACGCGCTTAACCGCGTGTGGTCATCGATCGCAGGAGACATTTGGAATCTCTTGTGGTCTAGTTTGATCTGCAGTCTACTCTACTTTGATCTAGTAGCTTATTAGCTGCTAGGCACGCTTTGATCTGGAGTAGTACGTAGCTAGCAATACAATAAGTTATTGAAATTCTTGATGATGAATCGGTACGACATCCTCGATCGATCGGTTGAGGTGTCGTCGATCAACAAATTAAACCGCAAGATATGAAGCACACAGCTGTCATGCATGTCCGATCATCGCCGTGGACATTGCCTGCACAGCTAGATCGGAGGTCGAGCGATGCAACCATGCATGATCTGATCTAATATAAGAAACAGCCTGTACAGTGTGGACGAGACAGACAGGAAACAGGGCTTATTATTCGTGGTTGCAGCAGCCTCTTCCATAGGTAGCTAGGTCAATCGATCCATCGTCATCTCTTCTCTACTACTTTCTTCATTTTAAATTAATTGACGTTTAAGACAGCTAATCTAGTTACCATGCATGGGTTCCTTTGATGAGCTCCAATGCAACTTAGCTATAGTGAAGGAGCTAGACAGTAGAGAGAAGAGAAGTAGAGTGATGCCCTCGTGCACATATTGTAATGCGTCCAGTGGAGCGGCCACCGGCAGAACAGCGACATCCACAGCTGGCAATGGTGCGTGGCTGCTGCCAGCCAGCATGCATGCATATAGAATAGAATTCCCAACAAAGTCTACTCTTGGACGACGACCTGCAGCTGCTCCCATGCATCGTCGCCAGCCTCGATCGGATTTCGATCGTCGATTGCTCTTAGTCTTAGCAGCAGCTTGTTTTTGGTGGCGCGCGGCCAAACCATCGAGAACCAACCTATATACTGTATTCGAAACGTAGAATTTCAGGAGAGAAATGATCAAATCGAGACCCTGTCTGATCTCATCTGCTGCTTCTCATCGAACACGGCAACCGCCGTACGTGGCGAACATGCAGGCACAACACGTACGTACATATGCTGCGGCCGTACGGTTTGCACGCGTGTGCATGCATGCATGCATGTGAGGCGTCCACTTCACAGAAGCTTCGTCGACGCTGCTTCCGTGCCGTGCGTGTCTTTTCAAACAGTGACCAGCGCCGCGACAACTCAACAGCACCATACAGCTAGTAGCTACGTCGTCTTCGTCTTCCTTCTCGCCTCGCCTCGTCTCGTCTCGTCTCGCCTCGCCTCTTGTTTATATATACACGCCCGCACGCATACGCTTGCCTCCATCGTCATCGACCTCTCCACTCTCGCATTCCCATTAATTGCGCAGCCGGCCGGCCGGCCGGTCAATATCAAACGTACGTGACGCAAGCAAGGCTTCTTGGTATCAACAAGCTCAGAAGGAAGAATCGAAGATATGGCGCCGACGATTATGGCCGGCAGGCCGGCGAGATCGTTAATGCTGGCCGCCGGGCACGGGCACGGGCACGGGCACGTTCGGTCGGCGAGCGTGCCGTGCCACTCCTCGCACCCGCTGCTGATGCACGTCGACGACCAGCTCCTGGCGCTGCGCTCGTGGACCTCCAACCCCGGCCAGAACCCGCTGTCGCTGGCCCACGTCAGGGCGCTCCTCTGCGTGCTCGACGAGCTGCTCCAACTGCCGCTCGCCCAGGCCGCGCTCCTCCGCGCCGCCGCCCCCGCCTGCACGGACAGCATGCTCCACGGCTTCCTCGTCCTCGCCGACGCCTTCGCCTCCTTCCTCGCCGCGCTCCTCGCTCTCAGGCAGTACGCGTCCGAGCTGCGGGCCGCCCTGCGGAGGCGCGACCCCGCCAAGGTCGCCTGCGCGGCCCGCGCGCAGAGGCGGGTCGGGAAGGAGCTCGAACAGCTCGCCGCCGCCGTGACGCGCGAGGCCGCGAGGTGCGCCAGGGCAAACCTGTCGCCGTCCGCCGCCACGGAGCTGGAGGTCGCGAGGACGGTGGCCGAAGCCATCAACGACACCGCGGTGGCGTCGGCGTCCGTCTTCGTGGAGGTCGGCGCTGTCGCCGACGCCGCGGCAGCACTGGCTGCATCGCCAGCGTCCTCCACGTCGTCCAAGAAGCAGAGGCTGGCGTTGGTGAACGCTTCGTCGTCGTCGTCGTCCAGGAGCAAGCTCTCGGTCTCGGAGCAGAGAGAGGCGGCGGCGCTGGGGAAGCTGCAGGAGCTGGAGCAGTGCATCGGGGAGCTGGAGAGCGAGAGTGAAAAGGTTTTCAGGAGTCTAGTGCAAACCAGGGTTTCCTTGCTCAACATTCACACGCCAACATTTTAGTTACACGTGGCGCGCGGTGAATTAATGCTCAATATTGATGGATAAAAACCAGGCTCGTCAAACAAAATAAAGTAGTATTTTTAGGCTGCAACCATATTCATCATGGGCCAAAGCGATATGCTTGTGTACTTGATTGCTGCAACGCTAATAAGACATTAAAGGGCAACAGCAGATTCCTTTGCACAATGTCAGTACTTGGTGGCTTTTTACAACGAACTATACAAGAACGCGATGCAAAAGGGCATCTTTGACTACATCAATGTGGTTTCTAAAGGTTGTTGTATTCACCGTTTCCTCGGGTCATCACTAGCTTGTGCCAACAATTGACTAGAATCATAAGAAGGCACACAACGATCCAGCTAGATGCATGCCTTCCTGCCTGCCTCAAGCAACGAACAGCTCGGCCTGGCCATCGATGAACAGGCTCATGAACTCCTCACCATCCACGGTCTCCTTCTCCACGAGAAGCTGTGCGAGCTTATGGAGGATGTCAATGTGCGTGGTGATGATCTGCGTTGCTCTCGAGTAGGCCTTCTCCACGAGCTCCCTCACCTCAGCATCCACAACGTCTGCAGTTGCCATCGAGTAGTCCTTCTGGCTTGACATCTGCAATAAGAATGTGAAAACTTGTCAAACTAAGAGTCACATAACTGCTCAGAGTTAGCAAGAAAAACCAGGTTAGGAAGCTAATAGTGAGGGCGCCAAAGGAACCAGGACAACAAATGTTGGCCAGAGCCCAGACGTGCTGTACTTGTTGATGTTTCCACGCCTAGTTCTTTACTTGATTTTAAAGGTTTGGATTCCAGCAAAGCGATTTTTCTAGCAAGCCTCTCAGCTATAGTGATAGTGGTATACCTGCTGTCCCAGGAAAGGGTTTCCGCCAGGTCCCCCAATTGCAACTTGTCCAATCTTCTTACTGAATCCAAATCGTTCAACCATTTGTCTTGCGACACGTGAAACCTGCATAAAATCATTTGAAGCTCCTGTTGTCACATTGTCTTGGCCAAAGATCACCTCTTCAGCAACCCTGCAAACCACGATAGCTCAAAAACTTCATCACTATCAGCAACTGACGGTTGCAGAAATAAACAAAGTTTTCACGGAAACCGCACCTGCCACCAAGGGCTACAGCCATTTGGTTCTCTAGATAACTCCTGCTGTACAATCCAGACTCAAGCCTCTCTTCACTTGGAGCAAAGAATGTGAGTCCACCAGCTTGACCACGAGGAATGATGGAAATTTTAGCGACCGGATCATATTCAGGCATTAGGGCACCAACGAGGGCATGACCAGCCTCTGCAAGTTCAAATTTCAAACAAACGATTAGCAATCCATGGCCGCGGGATGAGTACAAGTTACGATGCATGGTGGTAAAACTTACCATGGTAAGCCACAAGTCTTTTCTTCTCTTCAGAAACAACAGCGTTTTTCTTCTCAGGCCCAGCAATGATCCTCTCTAGAGCATCAGAGATCTCATCCTTGCTTA
The DNA here is from genome assembly GCA_030760725.1 of Neostapfia colusana. Classification (NCBI taxonomy): domain Eukaryota; kingdom Viridiplantae; phylum Streptophyta; class Magnoliopsida; order Poales; family Poaceae; genus Neostapfia; species Neostapfia colusana. The sequence goes on from JASWHV010000001.1 coordinate 143,806,964, forward strand.
TTTCCTTAAGATCACGGCGAGCAGCAAGAATGGCAGCCTCGTTCATAAGGTTCTGGAGATCAGCTCCAGTGAAACCAGGGGTTCTTCTAGCAATTTTCTCGAAGTCCACATCTTTGGCCAATGCTTTTCCTCTGGAGTGGACCTATTATATGACAGGATGCCAGGTAAGACATGCATACATTTAAATAAAAATACAGCAAGAGAAAGATTCAAGGAGAAATCTATCCAAAAAATAATATTTATAGTAAGTAGGTAGAAATAAATTAAAATCTCTAGAGTCAGGAACCCATGAACCATGATATAGAGTAAGTAGCACATGTAAAGTCGTCCATCCTTTAGAAAATCGGCATGCATTACTTAAACAGGAATTGTTCAGTGCCCCTATAAGAAAGGGCAGCCCGGTGCATGTAGCTCCCGCTTGCGCAGGGTCCGGGGAAGGGTCCGACCCACTTGGGTCTTTTGTACGCAGCCTTTCCCTGCATTTCTGCAAGAGGCTGTTTCCAGGACTCGAACCCGTGACCTCATGGTCACAAGGCAACAGCTTTACCGCTGCGCCAAGGCCCCCCTTCGTTCAGTGCCCCTATGTGATCTAAAATTCTTTGTTCAAGAAAATCAATGAAAGCATGCATCTACACAGCTAGTGGACTCCATAAGCCCTGATATTACCACAATAGACGTATTTTGTTCTATTAGTGGGGATACAGTCCTAATTTCAGCGACTCACCCCTATGACATATAAATTTGATGGGGCAGGTAGCTCCAGAACATCTAGGCACATTTCAATAACGAAATCAGTTATAGCCTAGCATTTCATAACAAAGTTTTGATTTTTAAGCTATGCACGTTAGGTTCCAAGACAATGAACTCTTTTCTTATACTTAGCAACTACAACAACGGTTATTAACCACACATCATCTGTGGCAGTGGCTCCGAGCAAGTTTTGCACACCACTTAATGAAAACTATTTGAGAAGGTTATCAGCTGGTAGCAAAAGCGATCACAAAAAGTTAGAGCAGAGGCGTCGTCACCTCAAGAATCTTGACACGCCCAGCAACATCTGGCCTGTCAACAGTGACCTGCCGATCAAACCTCCCAGGCCGTAGAAGCGCGGAGTCGAGCACATCAGGCCTGTTGGTGGCAGCAAGCACAATGACACCGCTGTTGCCGGCAAAGCCGTCCATCTCAGTCAGCAACTGATTAATGGTCTGCTCCCTTTCATCGTTACCACCACCAAGGCCGGCACCGCGCTGCCTCCCAACGGCATCAATCTCATCGATGAAGACAATGCAGGGCGCCTTGGCCTTGGCCTTCTCGAAGAGGTCCCTAACCCTGGAGGCACCGACACCCACGAAGAGCTCGACGAATTCGGACGCGGCGCAGGAGAAGAACGGCACGCCGGCCTCCCCCGCTACGGCACGCGCGAGGAGGGTCTTGCCTGTCCCAGGCGGGCCAACGAGGAGGCAACCCTTGGGGATCTTGGCCCCAAGCGCGGTGTACTTGTCGGGGTTCTTGAGGAAATCTACAACCTCCTGCAGCTCGAGCTTGGCCTGGTCAGCACCGGCGACGTCAATGAAGGTGACACCGGTCTCGGGCACCTCCTGGAACTTGCTCTTGGATCGGCCAAAGTCCATGGGCCCGCCGAGGCCGCCAGGGCCGGCGCCAGGCCCGCCCTGCGCGCGGCGGAAGAGGAAGAAGAGGCCCGCGAAGGCGATGAAGGGGAAGAGGAGGTTGCCGACGAAGGCGACGAATCCGCCCGGGCCGGCGGCCTCGCCCTCGGAGACGGAGATGTCGACGCCGTTGGTGGCGAGGATGTCGATGAGGTCGGGGTCATTGGGGACGACGACGGTGGCGCGGCGGCCGTCGACGGCGGCGAGCTGCAGGATGCCGCCGTCCTTGGAGAAGCGAACGCGCTCGACCTTGCCACGCTTGACGGCGTTGAGGAACTCGCTGTAGCGCCACTGGGTGCCCTCGGGGAGGTCGGGGTCGGCGGTGGAGGGCTTGGGGGCGTCGGTGGGGAGGGAGCTGGAGAAGGGGTTGGCTGCCGGGGTGGGTGCCTCTGCCTGGAGCTCAGGCGCGGGCGCCGCGGGAGGAGGTGGCGCGTCGGCGGCGAGGGCGGGGAGCGCGGAAGCGGTGGTGAGGGCGAGGAGAGCGGCCGGGAGGGGCTTGGAGTGCGCGAGGCTGGGCGGCCTGAGCCTGAGGGAGGAAGGCTTGGGCTTGGGGAGGGAGACGGTGATGAGGAGGTGGGAGGAGGAGGACAGAGAGGGCGGCGGCGCCATGGCTTTCGTTTCGTTTCGTTTCGTGGCTCGGCTGGACTTGGACTCGAGAGGAGAGTGTGAAGCAGCAGAGAGAAGATGAGATAGATAGGAGAAGGAAGGAAGGGAGTGATGGGGCTCGCCGCCTGACGTGGAGGCGACCAACCATGGCCATAGATTCCCTTGGCCCCCGAAGGCTGGGCTGGGCTGGGCTGGGCTGGACTGGAGATTTTTTTTCTTCTTCCTCCTCTTCTTCACAATACTGCACAGGAAGTGTCAATCTGCAAACGGAAACAAGCTTTAAAATGGGCCTTCACGGGCCGGGCCTCGAATATCTTCTGTTGCGGACGGCCCCGTCGGCCTCCGGTCTCATGGGCCTAGTTATCCTACAAGATGAAAGTTTTATTCATCTGGCCCCACGTAAATACAAATACAGTCACGACGTGTCTAAAGACAGGGCCAAGGAATACAGAAGAACATGAAGGCATCTCCACCAGAAAAAAATCGCTGAAGCATGCTGGATAGGTAACCAACTGATGTTTATTTTCAGATTTCGGATGACACGAACAAATGAAAAGAGTTGGACAAGATACAACTCATCATAATTTAATTTCCAATTGATATAATTGGAAGCAACAAAAAAAACCAGTGTTTCACCGATGTTAAGTGATTATATCTAACACACAACTCCACGAGTGCTGCAGCAGCTGTTGCATATATATGCATGCTGGCCTCCTTCCGTAACTCAACCCAACAACAAGTAGCAGCCTCTACTCTATATACACTCCCCTCTTTCATGCTCTCCATGGAAGTAGTTAAGAGTGTTTATAAACCAATCAGTTAGCATCCAACAGGAACGCTGCCGGTTCTGATTTTGCGGCACAACCATACCTAAAAGTGCTGTACTTCCTATGAACCCCAGTAAGTTTTCCTTGAGGTGCCCTTTGGTGTAGTCCAACCATCATCCTGGAGCATTCCCTGCAGAGGAAAAAAATGAACCGTGCAACTTTAAGCACAATCTGAACTGGTATGACAGTGAAAAATGCAAAAAAAAATTAGGGAGGTAAATTACGTCAGCTGTGTTTCAGAATATTTTGTGTGCAGCTCACAACATCTGTTCCAAGACGTGAACCCATTCATTGTGCACTGAGCTGTGTAGATGGCGGCGGCTGCGAGCATAGATGGGGTAAACTTGAGCATCTCGTATTCCACAAGGCTCAGCTCAATCAGGAAGAAGGAGAGGAGCTCCAGCTGATACAGAAACAGATGACAAAACATATATTTTTTTGTTAGACTCAATGCGACAAAGCTATGGCACCAAGTAGTGTGTGTGAGTAATCTATAACCTTCTTGTCAGAATGCGCGGCTTTAAGAAATCTTCTCATGAAACAGTATGGAGTCGGCACGGACATATTGAACTTAAGTGTGTTAACTATCATTCTCTCCTGTCAGAAATATCAATGTTACTTCTATTTTTCCTTTCCAAAGAAAAAAAAAAGAAAATCAACAGATAAAGCAATGTTACCATTTCTAGAATATCTGCCCGTGTGTAGGCACGATCACAGATTAGGATCAAATCCTCAACAATTGGAACGCTCACTTCTTCATACTTGCATGCGAGTAGCATGGCAGTCACACCAACTAGCTGAAGCTTCTTTCGTATTACATTTTCACATGCCAAGAATCTGTCTATGATGTTCACAGTGAGGAACAACGTCTCCTCCAATAGCTCTAACTTGTAGTGTACCTGCGTTGCAAAAAAAAGGGGGAAGAAATCTTAAGATTTCTGTTGGTTGCTGTTTTGGTGTGATCGGTCATACTTGTCGGTGTATCTGGTTATCTCGGCCATTTTATTATATGTTATCGAATACCACAATAAGAGCTTTCCTTACGGTATTCCTCTAAAAAAAATCCCCTAAGTTTTCTTCAGTATACGCATTAAACTGAATGTTTGGTAAAAAATTCTCACCTCAATCAACCAGTCAATTAGAATACCACGCATCTTCTCATTTATATCAGTTTGGCTTGACATGTAGTCAGGAGAGACACAGCTCAAGCCCTGTGTTTACAGAATTTTGCAGTGAGATTACATAGTTTAACGACATGGTAAATACAAATAAATTCAGAGACAGACTCAATATTCTACCTCGGTTTTTCGGTAAAAGCAATAAATTTCGTCAACATATTCTGTCACTGCGAGAGAGTTGCCGGCATCACCGCTGTCGATATCAGGTGCTGCCTCCTCAATATCTTCCATCTCAATCTCTTTGAGCTCAGAACTCATCTGAAACGAAAAGCATCAGTGAAGATGAACAGATTGACATTTTAAAAGATATGAATAACGTATTCAGACATATGACGTACCACTTCTTCCATCTCGGGGAGCATGGGCAAGGGTATACCATCAAACATCTTAGTGCTTTCTATATCTGTAGGGGCTTGAAATGCTGTTTCTGCGTTTCTTTTCTGCCTATCACCTCCAACTGGGGCCTGCAAAACAAATATTTGAGCTGATATTGAATTCAACATTTTGTCCAAACAAGGTCACATGTTTCAAATTCAGATATATTATTTCGAGGGGAAAATTCAGATATATGTTAACTGAAATGAAATTGCAGAACGTGTATGTGCGCAAAAACGTCTAGTGATGGAGTAAGATTCATAGCACATTTAAACGCTGCGTACCCCTGTTCAAGAATACAAAGAGAGGGAGATCTAGTGCATGAATATGAAATTGGTATGGGGCTTACATGTTCACACTGCAAAGCTTGATTCTCTAGATCGCTTCATTTACCATAAGATGCAGAAGCATCTATCATATCATTATCAATTTTACAGCAAATAAACAAACAGCTAAAAAAGTTTAAATTTACTTGTATAGTACAATAATTCCAGTTGCACAATTAGAAAGTTTACATAACTGAGCAGCAGTGCATGGAGCAGGTATTATGAAAAAATAGCAATCACTTTAATGACTATTACCATATGAGCACTTGTAGGTTGGTTGGCCAATGCTGCAGCGAATTTCCTGCCATAAGCGAAAGATATACTTTATGAAGATTCTAAGTTTCGGTTATGAATGGTACGTAAAAGTGAGGAACAGCTCGTGAACCTCGTAACGGGACGGTGTCCACCAAAGCCAGCTTGATTCTTTGGATCCGCGGCTACTGCAGGTTTTCTGAAACATTGAAGGAAATACAAAGTGATTAGACATCCAGATCCAGTAGATGAAAGATAAAACTCAAAATTAGCTACAGATCGGTGGGTTACTCTGATAAGCCCCTTTTGCTCACAGCCATGGGGTGGCGCGGGCCTCCTATGATGTTTTTGATGTCACCAAGCACCCTCCGGTTCGTATTCGCCATCTGTGACGCGTACTTAATCCCCTCCATCGCAACGCCTTCTCGGAAGAGCGAGCACAACACGAGATTATTCTTGGAACAGCAACAAGCCTACTTACACTGAACGTCTACGATTGAGAGGACAGGACAGAGGATACCTTGGTGAGAGTTTTCAGATCCCACGCCGTTCTCCATTGCTGATGGACTCCTGCAGCACGGAAGTCAAACCGAACTCGACATCAGAAAACGAGGAAGATAATCTGGCATGGTGACGCGGGCAAAAGAAACAACAACAACAACCAAGAGTGGCATGGGTCTGAAAAAGGCATGGCCTTTTGGTTTTGAATTTCGCCTGATGTTCCATCGGACGTCAGAAACGATACAATAAAAAGGACAATCTTAGCAAGTAGCCAGGTTCAAGAAACACGCTTATAGTTGTAATGAAAAAAAGGAACAGGCTAACATTCTGCAACTATCTCGTCTAGCTGGAGAGAAACCAAGAGACGCCCACCCAACAACTGGAAGAGGAAACGTTGAGAGCATGCCTTCCAGGAACCAGGCAGCAACCTTCTTATTGGCGGAATTCAAAGAGCAGAGGAGATCCACGCCCAGCAAGCTCAAGGATTCGGAGCAACGGGACGACGTATACTAGCTTTCAGTCAATGTTTTCCTTGAATCAGTCCACGGAAAAACGAAGATCCAAGGGAAACCAAACCCAACGCGAGAAACACCAACCGTCGTCCAAGCAAACCCAAAATCCCCCCTCAAGAACAACGCTTTCACACGGAGACGAAATAGAGAGGAGCCGCGCGTCGCCTCACTGCACGAACCTAACTGTTCGTCCTACGGTGCGGTGGTGGGCAAGAGAGGGAAGAGCACCGCAACCTCTGTCCCTCTCCCCTGGCCTCTGCCTCTCTTCCTCTCGGCTACTGCTGCTGCTGCTTCTGCAAGGAAGAAGGACCAGGGGGAGGAGGAGCGGAGGAGAGAGATGCGTGCGACAGACAGGGGAGCGATAAAATAGGGGGAAGGGGAAGGCGTTTAAACGCAACGGTCGTTGGATCAGAACCGTCGGATGAGATCTGGACGAGGGGGGGCGGCCGGCTTTCAAAATGGAAGCGCACTTTGATGAGCCAGCCAAGATGAGTTTAACATGGATGAGGCGTCAGCTTTAAGTAATCACTATTTTTAGCGGTGAAATCTCTTCTCTGAGACTTTAATAGTGTACTCTATCATGCATGATGATGCGTTGGCCTAGCTAGCTTTCACACCCTCTGGCTCTGATCCATACCATACCAGTTTTGTTTTCTTTTGTTTCTTTGTTTTATTTTGTTTTGTTTTATTTTGTTTTGTTTTGTTTTGTTTTGTTTTGTAGAGAGAGAAGAAGAGAGAGAGAAGGATGGAGAGAGAGAGAGAGAGATGGGAACCTATTTTTGGAGCTTGCATTGCATTGCATTGCATTGGAAAGTTGGGAAGTTGGAAGGTTGGCAAGGACAGGCCCTCGCTCCCTGGAATTCAGGTTTCATTTTCCTCCCTTCGTCCTCCTCCTCCTCCTCCTCACCTCCGGCCCATCCTCCATCCAGTGTACGGCATGCATCCGATCTTGCCACCGCCGGCGGCGGACGCGGAGCCGTCGGAGCCGTGCGGCCTCTCCGACCGGGCCCTGGTGGAGGAGCTCCTCGCCACCATCAGCTCCGCGCGATCGTTTCAGGAGTTCCGCCGCTCACAGCGCAAGGAATGCTTCAGCCTCCTACGCTGGCTCCAACTGTTGCTGCCGCTCGTCCAGGAGATACGCGACGCCGCACCGCCGCTCACCGGCGACGCGCGCCGCTGCCTGTCCCTCCTCCGGCGTGCGTTCCAAGCAGCCCGCCGCCTCCTCCGGTGCTGCCACGACGGCAGCAAGATCTTTCTGGTATATATCGGATCATTATTTATTTCTTTAACCGGCCGGCCGCAGCTTCAACAATTCCCTTGTAATTGCATTTTCAGGCGTTGGAGAGCGAGGCCGTGCTGGGGCGGTTCCGGGCCGTGTATGACACCATGAACCTTGCGTTGGATCAGATGCCCTACTCCGAGATGGGCGTCTCCGATGAAGTCAAGGAGCAAGTACGACGTCCTCCTCCCCTAGCTAGCTTGTCTACTACTCGAACATCATATCGATCCCCCTGAGCTTTATTTCCTTTTTTACTTAATGCATGCATGCATGCCGTTCATTTTCTTTAATTTAATGTTGATTAGGTGGAGCTCGTCAACGCGCAGCTGAAGAGGTGCAAGAAGAGAACAGATACTCAGGACATGGAGCTGTCCATGGATTTTATGGTGATACTGCAGAACAAAGCTGAGGATGGCAATGCCGACAGGGCCATACTGGAACGGATAGCTAAGAAACTCGAACTACAGAGCCTGGCCGACTTGAGAGCGGAGACGATGGCGATTAAGAGGCTCATCAATGAGAGGAACGGCCAGCACGCGGAAAGCACCAAGCAGATCATCGAACTCATGAACAAGTTCAAGGGGATTGCTGGCATCGATGAGAAGAGCATCCTCGGGGAGGTTTCGATCCCCAAGTATTTGGAGAAGTGTCCATCTCTGATGATCCCAAACGATTTCCTTTGTCCGATATCATTGGAGATCATGACAGATCCTGTCATCATCGCGAGCGGCCGGGTACGTATGTAGTACTACTTACTGGTTATGCTACCGGGCGCTTAGTTTTTTTTTCCCCCCCAAATTATCATATCTCATGCATGCATGATATATGATTTTGCAGACGTATGAAAGAAGAACAATCCAAAGGTGGTTAGATGCTGGTCAGAGGACCTGCCCCAAGACTCAGCAACCTTTAGCTCATCTATCACTAGCTCCAAACTTTGCGCTAAGAAACTTGATTCTGCAGTGGTGTGAAAAGAATAAAGTTGATATCCAGATGGGAGACCCTGAACCTGTAGTCCAACAAGAAGAGGTCAAACAAGACATTCCGTCCTTGGTGAAAGATCTATCGTCGATTCATCTTGATGTACAGCGAAAGTCTGCCAAGAAGATTCGTACGCTTTCCAAGGAAAACCCGGAGAACAGAGCAATGATCATTGAGAATGGCGGGCTCCCGGCTCTCATCGGCTTGCTATCCTATCCCGATAAGAAGATCCAAGAGAACGCCGTGACTTCGTTGTTGAACCTGTCGATCGATGAGGCCAACAAAGTTTTGATAGCGAAAGGAGGCGCTATTCCTTTGATTATCGAAGTCCTTAGGAATGGCAGTGTTGAGGGTCAGGAGAACTCAGCAGCAGCATTGTTTAGTCTGTCTATGATTGATGAGAACAAGGCGGCGATAGGAACCTTGGGCGGTATACCTCCTTTGGTGGACCTCCTAAAGAACGGGACGATCAGAGGTAAGAAGGATGCAGCTACAGCAATATTCAATCTAATACTAAACCATCCGAACAAGTTGAGAGCCATTGAAGCAGGCATTGTGGCTATCTTACTGAAAATACTTGATGACGCAAAACTTGGTATGGTTGATGAAGCACTTTCCATTTTCCTCCTCCTCGCGTCGCATCCGAGCTGTCGTGGTGAAGTAGGGACAATGTCTTTTGTCGAGACACTTGTTCGGATCACAAAGGAAGGGACTCCTAAAAACAAGGAGTGCGCACTATCTGTCCTCCTCGAGCTAGGTTTGAACAACAGCTCCCTTTTGGTGCACGCACTTGGATTTGGTCTACATGAGCATCTAGTTGATATCTCAAAGACCGGTACAAGTAGAGCGCAACGGAAGGCAAACTCTTTGATTCAGCTTTCTCGGAAGTGTTCGTAGGAAGTATGTGTGAAATTAAGCAGCATATATTCTGATATCTTCAGAGGGAGATGCGATGTTCTCAAGAAAACCACAATAGTAGCATGCATAGTTCTGAGCCGACGGACAAGACGGTTGCTCATCCACCAATTGAACTGAAAGAAAGCTAATACTGAATGCAATAGGGTGTAATACATTTCTTATCTCAGAAGAATTGTTGTAACTCTTACCTGTAAGTACCCTATGGGAAATTTGTTGACAAGATGAGTATATATATAAAATGCAGATTTTCTCAAAAATTGTGGGCATATATAAAAAGGTTTATTTTTTGTTGTCCTAGATTTATGAACAAGCTTAATCAGTACAACGTTGGATTCAGTACGTAGAATGTCATAATAATCTACGAAACTATCCATCTCAAGATCTGTTGCTCTCACACCAACAAAACATCATTTTTCTACCACAAATGACTCTAGCTAGCTAGCTGCATTTCTTTGTGAAGGAGACAATGTTATCCACCGACGGCGGACTTGCAGGAGATGGTACGTAAAACTGGTGCTAATAGCTAGGTTTAGTAGAAACACGTCATAGTGGATTCTTCAGCTCCAATGGTTAATGTTTTGGGCTGAGAGCTAGCTAGCTCTGGTGGGAGAGGTAGCTACTAGGTAGAGGGTCTTGCTGTAGGTTGACTACACAAGCTCCAATATTGAATGAGGATATATGAAAAACGTGTACTATGGGTCTTGTTCCTTGATGATTGTTTGCTAATTCTTATATATATATATAATCTTGCAGAGATTTTATTGATAATTGTTTGATACGCTTCATTGAAATTTGGTCCTTTTTCCTCCAGTGTTTCATTTATTTGGGCTGAAACTCCCTTGCCCGCTAATTAAATACAGACAATATTAAGAAGACTGTGTTGTCATCGTAGCAAGCTAGTGTGTCCTTAAGGTAGCACAGCTGTGTTGTCTCTAGCTAGCTAGTGAGGGAGGAGAGAAGTAATTAAAGGGCAAAGAAGCCAAGCACAGGCCGGGGGAGGGGAACGGACTGCAGCAGCTGCATGCTGCGCAGATATATATCGATCGTGTAGTGTCGACTCAAGAAAGGAGCAAGGTCCACTCCAATAATCCATTGTTGCACAGAAAGCTGCAGGCACACAAGCTGCTATAAGGAACTGTTACTACCATGAACGGAGCAACGACGCAGGTGTTCTTCATCGGCGTGGCCTATGGGCAGCTCCTGTCTGGTGTGGCAGCTGGGGGCTCCGGTGGCGATGAGCCGCGCCAGCCATGGCACCACCACCCCTCATCGGCGCATGAGGCTGACGACGATGCTAGCCCAGCTGCTCAGCGCAAGCAGAGGGCGCCGGCACCTCGCAAGAGTGAAGGTGCCTCCTCCTACTCCTGCCCTGTTTGTGACCGTCGCTTCAGAACCGAGAAGGCCGTCCATGGCCACATGCGCACCCACCCAGATCGCGCGTGGCGTGGCATGGAGGAGCCACGCCCGCCGACGCCGACGGGCGCAGACGAGAAGCGATACCGCTACGCGTGCGAGCGCTGTGGAGCTCAGTTCGAGACGCGGCAGGCGCTGGGCGGCCACCGCGCGAGCCACAACGGCAAGATGGGGTGTTTCTGGCTCTCTAGGCAGCCAACGGAACCGAGGAAGAAGGCCTTGTTGCCATTTGACCTGAATGATCCGCTGCCGGAGCAGCAGCAAGAGGAGGAGGAGGAGGAGGAGGAGGACTAGAGTTCTAGTCCTGCCAGAAACCACCTCGGACTTACCATATATAGATCGATCTCGTTCGCCGTTCTCTCTCTCTCTCTCTCTCTCTCTGAACTTTGATTCCGGAAAAGAGTATTTTACTATAGTATGTAAGAGCTTGATCGATCGAATAAATCAACAAGGACGCAATTAAGCTGTGATGAATAAATTAATCTCTTGTGTGTACATGTTCTTCTCTCTGCCGGCCGAGCGACTCTGATCTACTCCTGATCGAGTGAGGAAGCTCATGACGACATACAGTAGATGGATCTCTCATAACGGATCGAGCCCACGCTGTCTCCATAGGAAGGTTCCTCCCTAGCTAGCAGCTTGTCTAGCTTGGAGGAGTTGAAACGTTATTAGATGTTAGGGATAGATAGATAGAACGATGATGTCTATAATTTGTTTATTAGTTGTTTGATTTAGCTCGTGGAGATTTGGTCGTCTTATTCTTGCAGCAGCAGCAGCCAGCAGTACGTGCGTATTAATCTTCAAATATATAGTTCATCATATCAGTGAATAGATCTTCTGCTAGAAAGCTCTGCTCAGAATGAATTTTTGGGTTCTGCTGCATGCATGCCACAAGGGCCTGCAGGGTGAATGAAGCGGTCATATATTATATGGCGGTGACGCAGGTCCAATCAACAGCAGCAATCTCACAAACATGCATATCGATCGGGGTGGTTGTTCCCATGCATGCATGGTACTCCACGTACGTGTGAGCCTTCGATCGATCACGGAGTCCAAGGCGGCCCCCGGCCGGCTCGATCTGCTCTCTGCCTCTGCGTGCTTATGAGATATTGCTCCATGCACGCCGCAGCGTAACTTATATACAAGCTAGGATCAGCATGTTGAGTGACCAGCCGTGTGAACAGACACAGACCCGTGCGTACGTGCGATGGTCGTAGATGCTGATCGACGACGACGAAGACGACGAACATGCTTTGCCGCAGCTGTTGGTGACGACGAAAGGAGCAGCTGGAAGCGAGAGAGGAGCAGAGCAGAGCAGCATTGTCGTCGTCCTCTCCGTTTCCCTTTCCCGCGCGCGCGCGTGCAGTACTGGAAGAAGCGAAGCTAGAAGTTGGATGATCAGGAGCTAGACGAGGGGGAGGGAGGAAGCAACTGTGGATCAGTTGGCAGTTGTAGGAGAGATTCTTGGGCTTGGGCTGCACTCTGCAGTTGCGAAATGCTCTCTCTCTGTCTCTCTCTCTCTCTCTCTCTCTCTCTCTCTCTCTACATATATGATGATGCTTGCTTAATAATTTGATCCGGGATTCAGAATCGCATCGTAGTACTGTAGTATTGTTTACGGGCTACACATGTGATTGACTGAATTTGATTGCGATTCAAGGTATGTTTGCTTCACATCATCGACCCAATAATTGAACTCAGCTCGGTCCATGTGCAACAACAACAACAAAAAACCACATACTAGCTGTATAGTGTAAAAAGCAACGGAACTGGAGTGCATGCGACTCTTACTTGACATACCAGCAATATGAATGCTATTGACCTCCTTAATCTAATCAGCAAGTTGAATGCGATCCTACGGCAATAAGCTCCATCCCTTCTTTCCCCTGTTCAAGTTAGTCTCCCGCTCGCTTTCTAGCTCCTCCTTTAATTTACCGCAAAAGTCAGAACAATGACAATCTACTCTACGCAGTATATGTATATAGACCATGCATGAGAGAGGCAGATGCACATCTATCATCAGTCATAGTGTTTCCTTGTAGCTGCAATCGCATCATACGGCCGGAGCCTATGCTGGTAAGCCTTGATCCACCATCTCTATCTGTGTGTGAGCGTGTCTGCATAGTTTTCTTTGGCTGAAATTTATTGCCGACTTCATTTCCAATTGTATTTTTGTAAGCAATTTAAGTATCAGGTATGCTCCATAATTATTTGCCTCAATTAACTACTAAAAGTTTTCCCTCCCTGTGTCCCTTTCTTCTTCTTTCTTCTTCTTCTTCTTCTGATGATGATCTACATGGGGGCGTGATCTTCGTTCCTAGTGAAGAAAAGATCAGAAGAGAAGAGAAGAGAAGGGGGGACAACAATGAGAGTAAATCCGATCCTGACGGTGCTATCTGCGGCAGCGTTTGGGTTCTTGGTCGGCATTTCTTTCCCCGTACAAATCACGCCCACGGTAAGCCTTGTGTGTTTCTTTCCCCCTCCTCTCAACTTGTGAAGTTACCCCCATTATATTCTGATCTTTCTGTTGGTGTTGTGTTGTTCTTGAGCTTCCCTGTGCCGTATTCCCATGGAGCTTCTTCAACTCCACCTCGGGTGATGGCAACATGCTTGTCAGGTTCTGGGCAGCGTTCCCATGGAACAGCAGCGCCTCTCCTTCACCTCCCGTCACTACCCTGCAGCAGCAGCAGCAGCAGCAGATTGTCGTGCCCAAAGGTGCAGAGAGGCTGCCACCGGACATCGTGGTTGCAGAGTCTGATCTACACCTGCGGCGCCTCTGGGGAGATCCGCGCCAGGTACAACATATTCTTCGTTCCTCATTTTTGAACTAATAACCAGCGTCAAATAAAATGAACTAATAACCAGCGTCAAATAAATAAATCGAAATCGAAATCGAAACAGAGGGAGTACTAATCCATCAGCAATAACCAAAACAATATATAGGACACTCCTCCTCGCAAGTACCTTGTTGCTCTGACAGTGGGCTACTCTGAGAGAGCCAACGTGAACGCCACCGTCGGAAAGTTCTCTCCAGACAAGTTCGACGTGGTGCTGTTCCACTACGACGGGCGCACGACGGAGTGGGACGAGGAGTTCGAGTGGTCGAGGCAGGCCCTCCACATCAGCGCCAGGAAGCAGGCCAAGTGGTGGTACGCCAAGCGCTTCCTGCACCCCAGCATCGTCGCCGCCTACGACTACGTCTTCCTGTGGGACGAGGACCTCGGCGTGGACGGCTTCGACGCGGAGGAGTACGTGCGCGTGGCGGCCAAGCACGGGCTGGAGATCTCCCAGCCGGCGCTGCACGCCCACGGCAAGAAGTCGCCGTACGCCATCACCATGCGCCGCCAGGACGGCGGCGGCGAGGTGCACAAGAGCACCGCGGAGGGGGGCGTCCGCTGGAACTGCACCGGCGACGACGTGCACCGCCGGCCCTGCAGCGGCTTCGTGGAGGTGATGGCGCCCGTCTTCTCCAGGAGGGCGTGGGCGTGCGTGTGGCACATGGCGCAGAACGACCTCATCCATGGATGGGGGCTCGACTGGAACTTCTGGAGATGCGTAGACGTACATCGCTTCTTCTTCTGCTGTTCTGTTCTTCTTCGATTCTTCCTGCTTCCTAGCTACTTCCTGCAGGAGCCAGAGGAGCAGATCGGTGTGGTGGACGCGCAGTACGTGGTGCACCGCGGGGTGCCGTCGCTGGTGCGGCAGAGCAACGCCGAGCTGGGAGAAGGCGGCAAGGTCAGAGCACGGGCGTGGCGCGAGTTCGCCGACTTCAAGGCCAGGTTCATCAACGCCGACAGGGCCCGGGCGGCAGAAGAAGGAGCCCACCAGCCAGGAACAACAACAACAACATAATTTATTCTCTTTTTATCTTCTTTTTCTTGGTCTTCTTCTTGTCAGACAAGATTCAGGAGGACTCAACCTTCATTTATTCATTTGGACTACTGCCCAGCCACATGTTTCTTTTCTTTTCTCTTTTCTTTTTCTGGACCCGCAAATCTAATAATGCTATTATCAACAATACAACTATATTCAGACATGCAGTATCGTGTTGTATTACATGTATTTTCTTTTTCTCTTGCTTTTTTAAAAAAAGAAAAAAAGAAAAAAAGAAGAGAGAAAAAAAAAACACAGGCACAGGCAGGCTAGGATCCCGCCCGCCAAGCCCTGCGTTCTTGTTGTTTGGCGGGCGTGCGTTTCCACCAATCCTCGAATGACAGGCGGGGCCCATACGTCGTCGGACCCACACGTCTCTCTCTCTCTCTCCCTCTTTCCCCTTCGTTCTCGTTCCTAGGACAGGTGGAAATCCCTCACCGATGCGGTAATAAGCTTCCCCAACAATTTCACTGTCCTGTCCTGTCGCTTTTCGGCTTTTGTTTAGTGAAGAGGACGTTGGGGGATCGCAGGACAAGGCTCCCTATATAGCCAAGGCCAACAAGCTCAAGGCAGACTACAACAAGGCTATCGCCGCCTACAACAACGGCGAGGTTGTGGTTCGCGCTCTCTACTTGACCCTGCATCCAAAAAACCTCAATCCATTCGTCATCGTCAGTACTAAAACTAAGCATATACGTATGTCTTTGTTTTTTCCTTCAGGGCACTGCTGCTGCTGCTACCAAGAAGGCTCCTGCTGCCCCCAAGGAGGAAGAAGACGAGGTGAATGACGAGGAGGATGAAGACGAGGGTAGCGAAGAGGTCTGTGCATCTCTCTGTTTCTCTCTACTTTTTTTTTTTGTTTCGAAAGAAGAGAAAGGTCACCTGCTGTTACCATGCTAGCAGCAGCCTGATGAAAGAACCTCTCTTTGCAGGAGGAAGAGGATGACGACTGAGGAGGACAAGGCGAGCGAGGAAGGAGCCTATCCATCTATATCACTGCTACTAGAAGTCTAGAAGAAAGAAGATAACTGCTTGTACCTAGATTACTGCTGCTTCCATTGACTTGTCATGTGCTGACATTGTGGTCAGTTTGAGTGTGTGTTTTAGATGTGCATGCTGATGCTGATTCATGTCTTTCGTCTCGGTACTCTTCTGATTGATTCCGTGTCACTCTCTCATCCGTGATTGATTCAGCAGCCACCGTCGGAAGTATAGAGGAGTGAGCGAGCTCTCCTCTCTTCATTAATCATATGGGTTGCAGGCACCGCAACAAGAACATGCATTTCAATTCCGTTGCACCAACGCATCGTTCCTTTTTATTTTTTTAAAAAAATTACTGATTATATGCACGAATACCGATGCTCTCCTTCTTAGAACAACAAAGGCCTCCGTAGCATAGTGGTAGTGCGTTCGCTTCGTAAGCGAAAGGTCGCGAGTTCGATCCTCGCCGGGGGCTCGCGCTTTTTCTGTCTCTCACCCTCTCTCTATCAGATCAGATTTCATTTTCTTTTTACTTCATTGGGTACAGACAAGCTGCAGAGAGAGATGATGGATTTCTTCTTCCTTATTCACCTCTAATAACTTTCTTAGTCTCAATACTCTTCCGTTCTAAAATAAATGACGTTTAGTACACAAAATCTAGTTCAATTCGAACTAAATTAGCTGTTCTAAACGCCATTTATTTTATAACGGAGGAAGTTATCAACCAATTATAAATCTCTCGCTAACATCTACAAAGGGTAGATTGCGTGTGTGTTCATATAAGGAATAACGTTTTTTGTTGACACTGTTAGTTCAAACTGAACCATTCACTCTGTTCTAAAACGAATAACGTTTATGATAAAAAAATAATTTAATTTAAATTAACCATCTTAAACATCATTTAATTTAGAAAAGAGTAAACAGGTTCAAATATGCGTTACTCCAACACTCCAAAAAAGAAAAATTATATCAGACAAGAAGATAAAAGAGAAATGCGCCTCCCTCAAGTCTGATCTTCTTCTTCTTCTCCTGTCTTGGGTTTTGAGATCTTCTTCCTCCTCCTCCTCACAAGTCGACGACGGCCTCCTCTTGCCACACAAATTCCCCACCGGTCTCCGTCCAGCCGGCGCCTCCAAGGTAGGGTTTCTCCCCGATTCCGCATCCGGATCCAATTACTGTAGATGCAGATTTTGTTCTGACTGCTGCTAACGCAACGATTTTTTTTACCTGCCTGCATGCTACGGGATGGATGGACGCACAGATTTAGCTTATCCTGCTTGCGATCTCGGTGTGGCTCCGCTCGGCCGGACATGACCTGCGTTCTCGCAATTGCGATCTAGAAATGGACCCGTCGGATCTCAACACCCACCTGCCGCCGCGGAAGCGCCTGCTCGCTGGGCTCAGGACGGCGGCCTCCACCTTCGATGCTGACCCTACCCCGTCCCCGCCCGCCTCCACCCATCTCGCTGCCCGCCTCCGCGAGATGGCGCTCGCGTCCAACGCCTCGTCTTCCTCGCCCGAGGAAATGATCGAGGCGGCCAGGGCGGCTGCGGCGGCCGCCGCCGATGCCGCCGCAGCTGCCCGCGCCACCGCGGCGGAGAAGGCCGCCGTGGCTGCCAAGGCTAGGGCCGCCGCTCGGGCTGCTATGGAGTTCCTCGATTCCTTCTCCAGGACCGCCTCGTCCAGGAATGGCCTCCAGCTCAAGGTGAGGCCCAGGAAGAAGCATGTCCAGGTCAAGCTGCTCTACAAGCCCAATGGGAGGGTGGAAGGAAGAGGAGCTGCCCTGGATGCTCCTCCCAAGCCTCGGAGGCGCAGGGAGTCTGATGAAGATGTCACCCGCACTCTGCGCCGCGCAACGACTAATAATTCACCGATGATCTCCCCTACTGGGCCCAAGAGGCCACGCAGCACTGCCCTTGATGAGGGTAAGGGAGTGGGTGATGATGCTTCCAGTGGTTCTTCAACTCATGCACCAACTGAGGTCGGCCACATACCTAACGGAGGATCCTCTAAAAGGAAATCTGATGATACAGCTGTTCCATTGTTCAAGCATGAGGTTCCTGATGATGGTGGGGAAGCCTCCTCTAGGCACACTGCAAAGAGTAGTGATCTCACCAATAATGGCGCTGGCATTGGGAACCTGAGTGCCACCCGGAAAGTGAAGATCAAGAGAAAGAAGCTGCTTCTGAACCAAAACAGTACTGAAGAAACAGAACCCCCTCTACATTCTGTAGTACCTAGTGAATCGAAATCAAATAGAAATGGCTCAGAGAAGTATGTGAATCCTGCTGATGCAAAATCCCAAGTTGACGGTTCGGCACCATTGAAGATCACATCTTTATGGAAGTTCAAGAAGTTTAAGACATCGCACTGTTCCCCTGACAGCAAGGTGCCGCACAACGTTTGTTCCTCTCCTTCGGCAGCTGAAACCTCTGCTTCGGTGAAAGCTGATTAGAGAGGTACCTTAGCGTACAATCAGCAGATTCTTGTGTTAGCTATGATTGTTGTGAGATTTTGTATGTTGAAGTGCTATCCGGACAGAGAGGAGGAGGAGGAGGAGGTAAATCTCTCTAGATAGATCCCGCCGCTGCTTTGATTTTTATACAGAGAGATGTGCTTGTTTTATTTATGGTACTGGGTATTTCTACCGAATTGTTTCAATTCTGCCCTTCCAGTTTTATGTCACTAGTGACACAGAGTTGACAAACTCGTGTAGTTGTACTGGTTATGCATATTGTTCTAATAAATGGCACAGGTGAACCAATGTTCTTCAAATACTAAACTTGTAATGGTATTGTGTTCTCTGATTAAATGATCCCGTTGCTCCCGTACTGTTATGGTGCAAATCTGCTTACAATGTGTTACTAAGAGCTCCTGTAACCAAGCAGTGTGCCATAGCTGCTCTAGTGTTATGCACTTTTCCTTGTAACCAACTGTTTGCTCTCATGGCAATCATTTTGTCAGTAATATATGGTTGGTCTGTGAGCCTGTTTTTGCTGCTGTTTAGAACCTCGTTTTTCGGCCACAAAATCCTATACCATATATAGAGTGCTTTCCTTACTTTGATCTTTAGCTCGCCATATTTGTGAGCCTAATGAATGTTCAATGTTCTTCCATATTATTTGTTAGCTAACAGTGTGGTGTATTAGATATTTGGCAATCCGGTTCGAAAAGCCATTGCTTTTTTTTTCTTCCTTCAATGTCGGTTGCTGGTTTCTTCAGAGTGCAGATGCATGTTCTTAATAAAAGATAACTACTCGCTCTGTTCTGATTTATTCGGCGTTGGGTGAACTAAAACATACTCTTCTTTTTTATTTGTTTTCGTTTTTTTTGTAATCCCTTGCTTGTTTCCTTGCTGGGGAAAAAGGCGACTAGTACGTAGTTGATGAGCAAGCAAATTGAGGAGAGATTCAGAAATCATGAGATGGCTCAGGTGTATAAAACTGTTGGGTTTATTATCATCTATATCAGCGGATTGTTGGTGGCATCATCTTCTTCAACCGAATGCCAGCCAGAGCCAGGGGAGAGCTGGTGCAAGTGGGCGATGCAATGGTGCACCAAACCCAAAGACAGCTGATCTGATTAGGGGTACTATAGATGACAACAGTTAGAAACAGCATGGGATGAGATGGGCGACACGCCTAGGGTTTGCCCCGACACTACGAACCTCCACACTATATTTTGAATTTTGTAGCATAACCGTTGTGTAATGAAATAAAGATACGAGTACTGATTTAAAATTATCAAATGTTATTCACATGCATGATAAAATTATCAAACAAACCTGAACTAAAAATCGTGGTTCCAGAAAACGAGAGCAGAGGAGGGACTGTGTTGTGTGTACGGCTACTTTAGTTTGGCCGTTTTACGGAAAGGCCCCTGGGAGACCAGCGAAATCCAGCACAGCTCCACTCAACATCGCCCGACACACCACGCCGTATGCTCCCGCCCCACCCGATCTCGCCGGCCGGTGACCGCCCCGGCGGATCCACACTCCACCTACACCGGGCGCGATGGACGCGGCCTTCGACGCCTACTTCGGCGCCGCGGACCTGGACCGCGACGGCCGGATCAGCGGCCAGGAGGCCGTCGCCTTCTTCAAGGGCTCCGGCCTCCCGCAGCCCGTACTAGCACAGGTAAGCCTCGGATCTCCGCGCCTCGGCGATCTGGTGCCCCACCCTCGGATTCCTTTCCAACCCTGGGATGCTAGGTTCAACATTCATTCGGAGGGCTCCACCCTTGGAGATTCGGCGATCCTGTTTCCTTTCATTTTCGACCCTGCTTCCTACCGGACCGGCTTCTAAGCACAGACCAACCAACCTTAGTTGCCTTTCATTGATTCATTAGATTCCTGGTGCTCGTGCTTGGATCCAGCTTCGTAATTAAGCTACTCTAGCTCGTAGTTCAGTTAGCTTCTAGTTTTATCACTTTCCCAATGTAAGCTTCACTCGACTTGTCAATTTAAGTTCCTCTGGTACTCACATTACCAAGTTTACAAAACCGAGGTTAAACGTCACAGATTCGAATGTCATCTAGTTGTTATGCTGCTCTGCTGTGTCCCAACTTCCCTAGGAGATCACCTTAGTGTTTTTGTACTCTGTATCAACGCTGGAGATCTTAGACTAGAAGAGGACTTGCAGTTTTGTAAGTATGAAAAATATCTACAAGTGCTGCGTTGTAGTTCCAGAACCTGTAGACATTTTGCTGAAGTTTCCAATGTTTGGTGTTCTTCTTTAAGTGATAGTCGTTTGAAATGTCTCTATGCCTATAAATTGGACATGCAATGAAAGTGCACTGGACATTTTGGCTTCTTTTACTGGAACACATGCTTTGCAGTCTGTAGACTGCCATTATCATTTGGGTGGGCAATTCACTTATATTTCAACAACTAGTCATTCAAACACTATTCAACTGCACACTTCAACTTTGCTACTTCTGCTTATGCCTTTTATTCCTCCCCTCTGGTTCAGATCTGGACATATGCTGATAGAAATCGAACTGGTTTTCTTGCGCGTGAAGATTTCTACAATTCGCTTAAACTTGTCACTGTAGCGCAGAGTGGTCGGGAATTGACACCTGATATTGTTAGGTCAGCATTATATGGTCCAGCTACTGCGAAAATTCCTGCTCCTCGGATAAACATTTCCAACGCTGGTCCTCAGGCTGGTGCTGTAGCTAGCCCTGCAAATGCTGTTCAAACACTGCCTTCTGGTCAACCAAATCCTGCTATAAAAGGATCACAAGGACATCCAGCTGCAATGTCAAATTCACAAGCCCTTCAACCTGGTAATGTAGTCAGGCCACCACAACCTCCCAACGCAACCACTATTACTCCTACTCAGGCAAGGCCGACTGCAGGAGGTGGTCCAAGTGGGCTAAACCATACTAGTTCAACCACAGAAAATCTGTCAACTGATTGGTTTAGTGGTAAGCGAAGTGCAAGTCCACTGGGTGCGACATCACAAGCTCCACCCAGAGGTATCTCTCCACAAGCCAGTCTCAGTAGTGTGGGAGTATCAGCACATATTCCAGCTCCTGTAGCAGGCTACAATCCTCATACTCTGCCTGCTGCGACACCTATCAATGCGAATTCGACAGATCGAAGCATGTTGTCTTCACAACCGTCCCCATCTGTTACTGACTCGAAGGCACTGGTACCCTTGGCCTTGGAGAATGGATTACCGTCCAACTCAACTTTTGGTGACTCTTTCTCTGCAACTACACAAGCAAAACAAGATCCATCTTTGCTCTCTGTTGTTTCAAATACTTCACTCAGTTCTACTGCTCCCGGCTCAGCTAGTGGATCGCTTCATCCCCCCAAGTCAGTGCATAGTGGCCCCACACAGGTTATATCATTGCTGCCTTCTCATGCTGGCCAATTTCCACAAGGTCAGCCAGCTCCTAGGCAAAACCAGTTTAATGGTGTACCAAGCTCTCGAGGAACAGTGAGTGCTAATGGTCCTGGTGGACAAATTTCTTCAAATCCAAACCAGTCTCAGGCACCATGGCCAAAGATCACTCAAGCAGATGTAAGGAAATATATGATTGTATTTATCAAGGTTGACAGGGATCGAGATGGGAAGATCACAGGTGAAGAGGCAAGGAATCTGTTTTTAAGTTGGAGGCTACCAAGAGGTATACGCATGTTTCTTCTAAAACTCTTGCCCTTCCTAGATGCCATAACTCAAGACCTGTGTGACCTGCATCTTTCATTCTGCTGGTGATTTTACTAATTCCGTTCCAGCAACATAAGTAACTAGTTGATTGTTATATTCACAGCATAACGTTCAGAAACATCTAATTAATGTGTTAAAGGTCAACTATTTATTTAAAATGGCCGTTCAGAAGTCAGAACTTGGCGTTTCAGAATTCAGATGACATATTGTATGCATCCTTAGTTTTTATGGAAGCCAAATTCGTTCTGAACTGCTGGTGGTCCACTGCTTGTTCTCGATGCATTTCCTATGTGCATATATACATATTTGCTCGCTTATTTTCATGTTGTTACTTTCGTATTGACTTGACGTATTATCTATTACATTGTCAGAATAGTGTTTTTCTAAACTAGCGTCTCGTTGCAGCACCACAATCTTATGATGCTTCTTGTTTCTATGCACATCTTGTGCTATTGTCAATGGCTAAAGTGCATCAACGGGTCCACATTTACTATCTTGTTTCTACTTTGAATATGCTCAAATCCTTTTTAACAGAGTTTCTGTTCTTTTAAAATGTCAAAGAATCTGTTTATCCACTTGTAGATATCTTAAGGAAGGTGTGGGACTTGTCAGACCAGGATAAGGATGGGATGCTCTCTTTCAGGGAATTTTGTACTGCCGTGTACTTAATGGAGAGGCACCAAGAACATCGTTCTCTTCCTGATGTGCTACCTGATAATATTTGGGCCGAGGGCACTTCTCTACCCTCTACTGGCCAATTTGCAGAAAACCCTAGTGGCCCAGCTCCTCATCAAAGTGCTGGTATTCATCTAAAATAATCTGTTCTGTCAATGTTTTTATTACTGATTTCAAAAGAACTCTCTTATAAACAGTGTTGTTCTTACTGAACTCTTATTCTAGGATTTGGAAGTCGAGGGATGCAAGGACCGCAGCACGGGATGCTTCCCTCATCCATGGAATCACCATCTCGAAGACCCCTCTCTATGGATGCTGATGATTCTGTTCAAGCAGAGCAACAAAAGCCAAAAATCCCTGTACTAGAGAACCATTTAATTGGCCAGCTCAGCAAGGAGGAACACGATGCACTGGAAGTAAAGTTCAAAGAAGCTTCAGAAGCTCATAAAAAAGTATATTCTTTGCGCTCTTATTTACTTGAAATGTTTCAGGAGCCTAATTCGGACCAGTACCATTTTTTTTTCAAGCATCATATAGTGCAGGAAATGGCTGCGACAAGATAACCTTAATCCAAGAAAATATTTAAAATATGAAAAACAGAACAAACACAGAGTTCCTTGGCAGCTAATTGATTTTCAGAACATTATTCTGCACATTTAGCTATCCTGATATGTTATCGTTGCATATTTGAAATCTCTTATAAAGGTGCAAGAATTAGAAAAGGAAATCATGGATTCTAGAGAGAAGACTGAGTTTTATCGCACCAAGCTGCAAGAGCTTGTAAGTATCTCTAGCAATATGCCTTTTGATATAACACTAATAAATTATTAACTATGTAAGAATATATTATAATTCAGGTTCTACTCTTCTTGTTTCATTCCACGTTACCTTCTATTGCTTTATGCTGCAGAGCTAGTGTTTCCATTCAACCTCCATTATGTTTCTGAGTGGCTTACAATTGCCTACCTGCCAAATCATGTTGTATTTAACTTAGCATATCTACCTCTATATAGCCGGTCCCAAGCCCGGGTAAAGGAGGAGGGTTGTGATAGTCTTGGCGAGCTAGCATCAAAACCAGCCATTCCTAGGGATATGAAACCCAGTTTGGGTTTCATATCTAGCCTACCTCAACGTGATTGAGACAAAGGCTTTGTTGTTGTTGTTGACTTGTTGTATATCGACCTCTATATCATTAGCTGAAATACATAGTATAACATGAGCTATTCATGTGTGCTAGTTTAATGTATTCATGTCTGACTTATTTTCACTAATTTTCCCTAGATTCTTTACAAGAGTAGGTGCGAGAATAGGTTTAATGAAGTCTCAGAAAGTATGGCTGCGGATAAACGTGAGGTAATATTCTTCTGTAACCTTGATAATAAATTGAGCTCTTTGGTTCCATTTTGTACTCTATCCAGGCAATCGTGGTTGTAGAAGTTGTTTGCAGGCTGAAGTAAAAAATAAATGAAAAAACAAAATCATGTCTCCAGTACAGTTTCATCATAATTAACTGTGCTGTTACATTGTTTATATTGTCATATATCAAGCAAAATGTTTGCAAGCTTCATGTTACAAGCCTTAGGCCTCACAAAATCCAGCTTTAGTAGACATGTTGTTTCTGTGGACTTGTATATTGCTTTGTTAGAAGGCTGAATGATAGTTTTGTGCATTCATAATTTGTGCTACATTTTATTATGTTCTGTGCACTCCCCTTTACCATAATAGTTATGTAAGAGTGGCCACACATGTTCTAGTGATATTTTGCATAATCTCAATTATTTTACCAATTCTGTACCAAGGTTCAATCCCTTGCTGCGAAATATGATGAGCGATGCAAAAATGTTGGAGACGTGGCATCAAAGCTATCAATGGATGAGGCCACTTTCCGTGAGATCCAGGTATGCTTTTGATATCATTCCAGTTCTCTGGAAATCTGTGGACATTATATTGAGATGTGGACCTTGAGCATATATTATTTATCCTTCTGTTTACAGGAGAAGAAGCTGAAAATTTATAATGCTATAGTTAAACTGCAAAAAGAGGATGAAGATGATGAAAAGCTTCAGGTTTGTATTTTTGTTTGTCTGGTATATTTCCTTGAGTCATGCTGTACGTCTGTTGCCTGATCACCTTTTTCCTATGTTTATAGGAGCGGGCTAATAAGATACAATCTGATCTCGAGGAGCTTGTTAAATCCTTAAATGAGCAGTGCAAGAGATATGGGTTGAGAGCGAAACCAACCACATTAGTGGAACTTCCTTTTGGTACTCCACTATCATGTTTGTCTATTAAATGTTGACTTATAATATCCAATTTGCTTGTTTTTTGTCCCTTTTTTATATGAGTATTGTGCAGTAATTTTTGGCTTGTCTGGTATGACCTAATGCAAACTGATCTTAATTAATTTTACTTTGCACCCCTAATATCTATTTTCACCAGAAGTCTTGGTATGCTCTTGTCAGTCTTGTTGCATCAGATGGGTCATGCACAGTTCGCTGCAAAAACTAACTTATTTTGGGCTTTTACATGATTCAAATTGCTAACGGGAAGCTTGCTTTTGACATTTCTGTTTATTAGGTTTGCACAATAATGAGTGGTTACTTTATTATCTCGTTTACAGGTTGGCAACCTGGAATACAAGAGACAGCCGCTGCATGGGATGAAGACTGGGACAGGTTTGGAGATGAAGGTATGTTTGCTTCAAGCTTGATTCTGCCACTCACTACTATTGTCGTGTTCTTGTAGAAAATTATATTAACTATGTTATACCACTCATATTTCCACAGGGTTCTCCATAATGAAGGAGCTAACTGTTGAAGTTGAGCCTCCCATTGTACAGAAGAGTCAGCCTTCAGTTGAAGATGGTAAAGTGTCTACAAATGGGGCATCAACAGAGAAAGAAGACAACAATAGTGATAAATCTGCTGCTGCTGCTGCTGAGCAGACAGGCAAACATGAGGCTGTACCGTCTGATGGCAAACCAAAGTCCACACAAAGTCCTCCAGTTAGTCCTGTCAAGAACAAAGAGGACAGTTATACTGACGAACCTGATAAAAAGCAATACGGAACAAATGACGTCTCACCACGTGCCGCCGAGGGTATCAGGTATACATTCTGTTTCCTATCTTGTATGATAAGCACACGTCTCCTGCTAAGGAAAAAACAAAGGCTTAAGTGTATGTAAATCTCGTCCATTTGGAAGGACCTATGCTCCAGCAGCTAAGGTTCTACAACAACTTCCTTGGTGAATTAATAATGCTAACTTTGAGCGTGATTTTGATAAAATTGTTGGGTTTCATATCTAGCCTACCCCAACGTGCTTGAGACAAATGTTTTGTTGTTGTTGTTGTTGTTGTTGTTGTCGTTGCTTAAATTATTCAGACTGGTGCCCTCATAAGCCAACCTTCTGCCGTTGCTCCTTTTATTCGATTGTTAATCTAGATGGAATAGGGAACTTGATTGTTGCACATTCTAGGTGAAACATATTTACTGCATACTGTTAACATAACATATTAACAGACTGAACGGATCACTTAATTTTTTCCCTTGGGCTTGAAGCTTAAACTTCATTTCTATGAAGATTTGGCATTCCTCGATTGGAAAGAATATATGCTGTCGTTCTTCTGCTTTTATCCAAGATATCTTATTGCACGCTAAACTTTACAGTAGCCGCGGAGCAAAGGATTCTTGGGCTCAATCGTTTGATCATGGCACTGATAACAACTCCCTATGGAACTTCGATCATAAGGTTGGACTTTGTTCATGCTTTGTGACATTGTGTCATGTTGTAGAGATGCTGCTTTATTTAGCACTCACCTGTGTGATCTGTTTCTCAGGATGATGAGAATGGTGATCCGGGTCTCTTCTTTGGGCCACAAGGTCTTCCTCCGATAAGGACCGGAGGTTCTTCGTCGTCCGGAAGTTCTTTTGTCAAGGAGCAGAAACCATTGTTTGATTCTGCTCCTGGTACTCCAATGGAGAAACCATTCTTTGATTCCATCCCAGGCACACCGGTGCAGAAATCCGTGTTTGATTACTCTGTCCCTAGTACACCAGTGCAGAAATCCGTGTTTGACTACTCTGTCCCAAGTACTCCAATGCAGAAGTCATCCTTCGACTATTCTGTCCCGAGTACGCCAATGCAAAATTCGCTCTTTGATTCCACACACGACACGCCTGTGCAAAGATCAGTATTTGATTCCTTTTCAAGTACGCCTATGCAGAAACCATTCTTCGACTCTTCTCCAAGCACTCCAATGCAGAAGTCACTGTTTGTTTCTGACCCAAGCAGAGCAGAATCTCCTACTGCTGGCAGCATATATGGCAAAGAGCAAAAGGGTTTCTTTGATTCTTTAGTTCCAAGTACACCAACGTACAATTCAAGCTTCACGCCGAGGTATCGCGAAGCAGGAGATGATTCATTCGACACCTTGTCACAATACAGCTCTTTTGGCATGAACGAGAACAATTCTTTTGGACAGCATGATAGCTTTTCGAGATTTGATTCCTTCCGGAGCAATGCTGATACTGGCAGTAATGACACATTTGCAAGGTTTGATTCTTTCCGCAGCACTGCAGATCCAGGCGGGGACAACAGCTTCATGAGGTATGATTCCATGAAGAGCAGTAGCAACCATGACAGAAGCGATGCGTTTGCGAGGTTTGATTCAATGAAGAGCAGCGACTATGATAACCGGGACTACTCATTTGATGATGACGACCCTTTTGGAACTGGGCCCTTTAAATCAACCAGGACCTCCAGCCCGACGAGACATGGAACTGATACCTGGAGTGCATTTTGACAGGTCACGTTGTATTATAGGGGTCATGTGTCTGTCGACCTTAGTCTGTCGACCTTATACCGCAGATATATATTGTGTTTAAATGTATCCAATGCTGAAGGGTCTCACACATTGTGAGGATCTGGAAAAGGCTATTTCTAGACAGTCTTACCTCTGCTTTTGTTATACAGGTACAAGGGCGAGACAATTTTGCATGGGACTGCTTCAACTTGGAAAGGGGCTGCTTGTGTCTGTTTCCTGCTTATTTGTCTACCCTGTTATGGGGCTACATGTTTTGGGGAAAATGTGGGATGGTGCTGCTTATAAACATTCTTTATACCTTGTATTGTACAAGATGCAAGTCAATCTGTTGGGTTGATAAACTCGATGAGTTTTTTTTTCAACTTTGAGGTCGTAATGTTCCTACATTCTTTGTGTGCTACTGTAAATACACTTTTCTTTGTTAGCCAGGACCTGGTTTTGTAATTTAGTCAACATGGTGACAGGTTTTCTTTGTAAATCAGCAGTAGGTTAGGGATTTGTGAGCTTATTGTTAATTGTTTCAATATTCCCATACCATGGTGTCGAAGTGTTCCGTCGACACTTCCCCGGGCCTGCTTCAGGGGCAGCCCGCGGAGGTTCTTTTTCGGAGAGGCTAGTTCTTTCGAGAGGTCGCGTTGGTTGTGAGAGGATTGACGCAAGGATTTTTACGTGGTTCGGACCGTCGGAGCGTAAAACCCTACGTCCACGGGAGTTGTATTGCTCGAAGCTTAGAACCGGAGTTCTAAGCTCAGTGGTCTGGATGATCTGAGTTGTCTACTGTCGGACCCGCGAAGTGGCGAACCTTTGGGGACGTTACCTACTCGAGCCTTTTATACTCCAAGGCTCGGGCGGCTTACAAGGTGGGCCCCGGGGCTCGACAGGTGGCCCCGGGGTGATTTCCTACCATCTATTATATCTTGCAGTGAGTGCTGGTAGCTGCCTTCTGTCGATGGCTCCTTGGTCGTCGTCCTGCCGTCCTGCCCATGCCGCAAGCTAGTCATAGTGGTTGATAATAGCAGGGACGACAAGGCATGTCTTGTTGTTGTATTTATTGGTCTATAGCTCCTAACATGGTGGGCCTATCTTGACTGTGACTGGTCACAGTGCCTCCTCACAGGCGTGCGTCGTGCCTTCGCGTCTTGGGAAGGTGCGAGTCTTGAATGCCTTGATCGGGCAAGGCATGACGTGCCTTTACTCCTGCTGCCTACCGAGCCGGGGTGGGCAGCGCGGCACTGCTGGCCACGTGGCAGGCCCGGGGCTCGCTTCGGAGAGGGGAGGCTTGGCCCCGCTGGACACGTGGCGCCTTCGGAGCTCACCCCTGCGGAGAGGGTGAGGTCTGGCTCTTCTAGCCACGTGGCAGGCCCGGAGCTCCCCTCTGAGGAGAGGGGAGGCCCGACCCTGCTGGACACGTGGCACCTTCGGAGCTCACCCATGCGGAGGGGGTGAGGTCAGGCTCTTATGGCCATGAGGCAGACCCAGAGCTCCCCTCTGAGGAGAGGGGAGGCCCGACCCTGCTGGACACGTGGCACCTTCGGAGCTCACCCCTACGGGGGGCAAGGTTCTTAGGCGGTTTTCTCGTGTGCGTGGGGGTACCCGGTATTGAGGGTACCGACAGTGGCCTCCGGGCCCATCTCAGGGGAGATAACGATCCCGGGGTGGAGCCTCCGCCTTGTCTACCCCACACACTTTCTTGTCTTGAGTGCTCTCTGTGCTTGTAGGGTCTTGCCCTCTTCGGAGCTCAGCCCTACGGAGGGGGTGAGGTCCGGCATCGGAGCTCGCCTCTGAGGGGAGGGAGAGGTCCGGCTTCGGAGCTCAGCCCTGCGGAAGGGGAGGTCCGGCATCAGAGCTCAGCCCAGTGGAGGGCGC
This sequence comes from Neostapfia colusana, assembly GCA_030760725.1. Taxonomy (NCBI): domain Eukaryota; kingdom Viridiplantae; phylum Streptophyta; class Magnoliopsida; order Poales; family Poaceae; genus Neostapfia; species Neostapfia colusana. Next base: position 143,836,193 of record JASWHV010000001.1, read on the forward strand.
AAGGTCCAGCTTCGTTGCTCACCCCTGCGGAGGGGGTGATGACCGGCTTCGGAGCTCAGCCCTGCGGAGGGGGTGATGACCGGCTTAGGAGCTCACCCCTGCGGAGGAGGTGTTGTCTAGCTTCGGACCTCAGCCCAGTGTAGGGCGCAAGGTCCGGCTTCGACGCTCACCCCTGCGGAGGGTGTGATGACCGGCTTCGGAGCTCACCCCTGCGGAGGGGGTGATGACCGACTTCGAAGCTCACCCCTACGGAGGGGGTGTTGTCCGGCTTCGGACCTCAACCTAGTGTAGGGCGCAAGGTCCGGCTTCGGGCTCACCCCTGCGGAGGGGGTGATGACCGACTTCGGAGCTCACCCCTGCGGAGGGGGTGTTGTCCGGCTTCGGACCTCAGCCCAGTGTAGGGCGCAAGGTCCGGCTTCGGTGCTCACCCCTGTGGAGGAGGTGATGACCGGCTTCGGAGCTCACCCCTGCGGAGGGGGTGTTGTCCGGCTTCGGACCTCAGCCCAGTGTAGGGCGCAAGGTCCGGCTTCGGTGCTCACCCCTGCGGAGGGGGTGACGACCGGCTTCGGAGCTCACCCCTACGGAGGGGGTGAGGTGCGGCATCGGAGCTCGCCTCTAAGGAGAGGGAGAGGTCCGGCTTCAGAGCTTGCCCCTGAGGAGAGGGAGAGGTCCGGCATCGGAGGTCACCCCTGCAGAGGGGATGAGGTCCGACACTGAGTAGGAAATGGTACTCCTGCCCAGAGGTCTTTCCTTCCCTGTCTCTTAGTCCTATTTGGCTTACTGTCCTGGACCGGTATACGAGGCTTAGGTAATTCAGTGCACTCGGTACCGGAGGTACGGCTCCCTCCTTGGTCAGGGTGTAACCGTCCGGCCCCTAGTACTAGACCGTAGCGTTGGGGAGGCAGAGTGCACACGCTTTGGGTACAGGACCAGGCAAAGCAGGTTGCACACTCTGGACCTCCCACTCTGGCATAGGTCTTTCCTAGAGGAGACCAACTGGCGTCACAGGGCCCTAACAGGGGGAGGCCCGAGAGGCCCCAGGGCCTTTGGCAGGTGCCTCAAGCATGACCGCCTTCGGCAGGATGGCAAATGCTGACTAGGCATGAGAGTGGGAAAGGAGAGCCGAGTGTACGATGAGCGTACACTGTCTAGAGCACGGAGAGGTGATCTAAAAATTAATGCGTAATTTAAATGAACACATAGGTAGGCGTGGTAGGACAGAGTTCTTTTCATTCATGTAAGTCCATAGGAGAAAGACAGGCCGTACATTGAGGCAACGACCCGCCCATTGTGAAGGGGGTAGGGCCTACACGCTTAGGGTACAGGACCAAGCTAAGCCGAACGCAGTCCTGGACCACCCCCTGGGGCTTAGTTGCTCCGAGCGCTGCTCTTGGGCTCTATGGGATCTGTTACAGAAAGAATAAACCTGTACTACCACTGCTCTAAGGGTAGAACTTACGGAGGTAGCGCCGGAGCGCCTGCCTTGAGCTCCCATGCACGGGCATGTGGTGGTAGCACCGGAGTGTCTGCCTGTACCGTGCGCTTCGGAGTGTTGCTTGCTATCTTGCCTCGTCGACGAGATAGAATTCCTCATGCAGGAGCTAGTCCTATATGGCTTCGTCGTACGCTCGGACACGGGGGGACCCCCATGGTGATCTCGGGGGGGAAGCACGGCTTTGGCCTCGCATACCATGAAGAAGGGTGATTCCCGTGGCCTGGCTTGGGGATGTCCGGCTGGCCCCCGACGTAGAGGAGCCGGTATCCCGCGACGGCTCTGGGGCTCGCCTCTGAGGAGAGGGGTCGTCGAAGTAGATCGTCCAGTGAGGCTCGGTGCAGACCGGTGCCCGGGGCTCCGGTTCTCCACCTTCAGGGGCCCCTGGGTTGCTTGGTGATGGCGTCCACTCGGCCACGAAGTCAGCTAGTGCTTGGCTCTGAACTGCATGACTCGGGAGACTGTCGTGGTCTCTTGTCGGGGCGCGACCCCCCGAGCTCCGCCAGGTGTTGCAGCTGCAGCAACGGGAGCTCCGGGCTTTCCTCCTGCTTCAGAGGTTGGCCGAGAGTGCCAGTTACGCCCTTCTGCTGCTCTGGTGCACTTGTCCGCCAGGCTGAAGAGCTCCGAGACGTCTCGCATCTCCCTTTTGGCCAACTTCTCGAGCATCTTCTTGTCCCTCACACCGTGTCGAAATGCGACCACGACTGATGCGTTCTGGATGTGAGGGATGTTATTTCTTACTTGGGAGAATCGCTGGATGAAGGAGCGTAGTGATTCCTCCGGTTGCTGTCGCACGGCGTGGAGGTCCAGCTCCGTGCCGGGATGTGTGTAGGAGCTGCTAAAGTTTGCTGAACTACGGCATAGCTCCCTCCAGGAAGTTATGGAACCCTCAGGCAGGTTCATGAGCCATGACCGTGTTGGGCCGGTCAAGGCAATGGTTAAGTACTTGGCCATGGTGACCTCATCCCCGCGTGCCGCGAGGACAGCAGTAGAGTAGATCTGCAGAAACTCTGCAGAGTTGACGCTTCCGTCGTACTTTTCCGGCACGTGTGGCCGGAACTTGCGTGGCCACACTGCGAAACGAAGGTGTGGCGCCAGAGCCGCACACCTCGTCCCTGCTGCTGCAGATCCTGGTGCCGCGAGCCGTTGGTCCGTTGCTGGCACGATGTACCCCGGCACGGGCAATGGTGCACCATATACCGGGGGCGCCGACTGCAGGGCATATGGCTGCTGCATATGCTGCGTGGCGTACGTCTGGGGCAGAGGTCGCATGGCGAACGTCTGAGGCCCAGGTTGAGTTGAGGCAGTCGACATGCTGTAGTCGGCCTCGTGGTTGCGATGCCTTTGCCGCTGTCGTTCGATGGTCACGCGAGCATCTTCCCCCAAGCGACGTCGCTCTAGCTTAGTCCTCAGGTCCGCCGTTGGGAGCCTGGTAGAACGGGAGTCTGTCGTCTGCATGTCAACCATTGGTGTGCGAGACAGTGACATATCTGGTTGACCGGGGCATCGTCCCCGCCGTAGCGGAGGGTTGACGGCAGCAGCGACGAGGTGGTTGACGTCGCGGATCCACTACTAGGCGCCCCCCTAGGGAGCGTCCACAGCAGGCGGATTGCCCGAGAGCGCTCGTGCGATGACTAGTGCACTTGCTTGAGTGGTACTCTGCGCCGTAGCAGATCTTGAAGTTGTTGTTCGCCGAGAATGATGGCGTAAAGAGCCAGCCGTTGAAGGAAGCTTAAGACATCTTCGTTGGCGCAGATCCATCTCGAGAGAGAAAAGCCCCCTACCTGGCGCGTCAAATGTCGAAGTGTTCCGTCGACACTTCCCCCGGACCTGCTTCAGGGGCAGCCCGCGGAGGTTCATTTTCGGAGGGGCTAGTTCTCTCGAGAGTCCACGTTGGTTGTGAGCGTATTGACGCAAGGATTTTTACGTGTTCCGATCCGCCGGAGCGTAAAACTCTACGTCCACGTGAGCTGTATTGCTCGGAGCTTAGAACTCTTCTAAGCTCGGTGGTCTGGATGATCTGAGTTGTCTACTGCCGGACTTGCGAAGTGGCGAACCCCTAACGACGTTGCATACCCGAGCCTTTTATACTCCAAGGCTCGGGCGGCTTACAAGGTGGGCCCTGGGGCGCGACATGTGGCCCCGGGGTGATTTCCTACCATCTACCATATCTTGTAGTGAATGCTGGTAGCTGCCTTTTGGCGATGACTCCTTGATCGTCGTTCTGCCATCCTGCCCATGCCGCAAGCTAGGCCTAGTGGTTGATGATGGCAATGATAACAGGGCATGTCTTGTCGCTGTATTTATTAGTCTACAGCTCCTGATATGGTGCGTCTGTCTTGACTGTGACTGGTCATAGTGCCTCCTAACAGACGTGCGTCGCGCCTCCGCGTATTGGGAAGGTGCGGGTCTTGAATGCCTTGATCGGACAAGGCATGACGTGCCTTTACTCATGCTAGCTACCGAGCCGGGGTGGGCAGCGCGGCACTGCTGGCCACGTGGCAGGCCCGAGGCTCGCCTCGGAAGAGAGGGGAGGCCCGGCCCCGCTGGACACGTAGCACCTTCGGAGCTCACCCCTACGGAGGCGGTGAGGTCCGGCTCTTCTGGCCACGTGGCAGGCCCGGAGCTCCTATCTGAGGAGAGAGGAGGCCCGACCCTGCTAGACACGTGGCACCTTCGGACCTCACCCCTGCGGAGGGAGTGAGGTCTTGAATAACTTGATCGGACAAGGCATGACGTGTCTTTACTCGTGCTAGCTACCGAGCCGGGGTGGGCAGCGCGGCACTGCTGGCCACGTGGCAGGCCCGAGGCTCGCCTTGGAAGAGAGGGGAGGCCAGACCCTGCTGGACACGTGACACCTTCGGAGCTCACCTCTACGGGGGTGAGGTCCGGCTCTCCTAGCCACGTGGTAGGCCCGGAGCTCTCCTCTGAGAAGAGAGAAGACCCGACCCTGCTAGACATGTGACGACTTCGAAGCTCACCCCTACGAAAGGGACGAGATACTTAGGCAGTTTTCTCCAGATTTCTCCAGGGTACCAACACATAGTGTCTGCTTATCAGATATTTCGACCAAATCACGCGGTGCTTCCTTTACCTTCTCAGTTACAACAGTACTGCCATATTCATCCGGAAATCAAGTTCAATTAGGGGGTCAAACTTTTAGCTTATACAACCAAACCACTTATCAGAGATTGGCCTCCCTGCAAAAATCTCTCTCCAGTTTAGGCTTAACAGCAACTACTTGCAGCTTCTTAAGCTGAAAGCAGGAAACAATAATACACAGGCCAATCTCTGCCTCTCCGCAAGTAAAACAAAAAATGGTACGCACACTAGAACAAGATCGTGTGCTGGTACCTACTGTTCACAGTCAAATTAGCTGCAGCGAAATATCCACTTGGTTCATTCAACTTTACACCTCTTGTATGGCACAAATCCCCTTGCCGACTGCGGTCCGCTGCGGCTTGGCTTCACTGGTACGAACGCAGAATTCATGCTGGGTTTCAACTCAAAGCTTAGAGCTGATTCCAGCGTCTGAATTTCTCCGACCGAATCCTTGACAACTTCGCAGGTGGTAGGCGTCATCATCTGAGCATTGCCCGCAGAAACTGAACTTGATTCCGCTGAAGGGCTCTTTCCAGTATCACTCTCACCTGTACCTTCACCATGCAGCACTGCACATAATCCTCCAGGATGGCTGACTGGAAAACCATAGTAAGGCCACCAAACATGAAGGGGGGGAATCCTAGCATCCCCTGATTCACCCATGTGGAATGGAAAAGAATGATATGGAAGAAGCCATCCATTAGGTGCAGCATATGTTGCAACACCTCCAACTGTCAAAGCTTGAAACATTTCTTGGTAAGAAGAGGATTGAGTGTGTTTCTCATCATCTCTACAGCCTCCATCCGAAAAACAAACTTTCTTAGGGTCCGGGATGATAACAGTCTTTCCAAACAGCTTCAAACTTGTTTCTCGTAACGAATCCTCTTCAGATAAATCACCATCACTAGTGTCCTGCTTTATTTCCTAAAAAGCCACATGTCCAATCCAATGAATATGCATGATATATTTATGAAGTTTGCCCAGTAAAGGATGGTCCAAATGATGAGTGTGTACCTTAGGGGACTGATTGATCTCTGTTTGCTTAGGAGGTAAAATTTCCTCCCTGTTTACAGTTGCATGGACGTTATTCCCGTCATCTGATGACATAGGGGACGCACACCCTGTTGACGGATTTGATACTGATGATCCAAAAGCATCTGACTGCACTGCAGATAGCACCGATACCGGAGAACCATTCTCTTGGTCAGAACCAGAGGACGGTGAAACTGGAGCAAGCTTCGGTTGGCCTGATGCTTGATTTGCCATGGTGTTAGGATTGGCACACTTGCGAGGGTATGGATGAAGTGGCTTTCTCTTTGGCCTAGGTGGCGGGATCTCAATCACATTACCGGCCCCAGGCTCGCGCACCACCTGCTCAACAACATCTCACTGAGAACAAAGTACAATGTCTCATCTCAATGCCTCAAGCTAACTGCCTGAAAGCTTAATTGAACAGAGACATCTAGTGATCCTCCAAGTTGGTCTTGGCTATTAGGAGGGCGGGGGGAGGGGGGAGCACCTTTGAGAAGAACTTCTGAGCATGACTCCGAATCTGGACAGCAGTCTTTGTGCCAATGTGTTCTAAACAACAGTTTGGATGAATCAGAAACTTCGTCATTAAAAGTGTACTAATGTTAGTCCAGATACGCAGCCAACACGTACCTTGTATCTGGCGCCAAGACCGACCATAAAGCTTCAGTGCCTCCAGGAACTTGTCATGTTCTTCTTCCGTCCACTTCTCCCTCTGTTTTGTGATTGTGTAGGGCTTGCGCACCTATTTCATCAGTTGGGCTGTTATTATGCACGATGTCAATGCTGTAGAACAGCACAAACTAACTGAAGGGAACCGACTGGCATTTGCATAGGGATGTCAAAAGTGGGATAAGAAATGGGTACCTTCACAGGGTACCCATCCATCCCCTCCTTGGGTTGCATCGCATCATCCATGAGAGGAGGCTTGACAACATCCAGAGGCGGCCGCAGGCTAGATGAACCCACTCCATCCCTTTCCTGCGTATAGCAACAGGTTATTAAGATCAGCTTTTGAGCCAAGGTGTGTAAGTGTTGCCGTTGTGTTGCATTTTCAGTCATATCATGATAAACAAGAATTTTCAAATGGGTGCACAGTTAGTGTGATTTGAGGTTTCTGACTAAACTCACACAATTAGAGAAGACTGGGAATAGCTAAAATAAAACCTACCGTTCATGTATTAGATTGAAATTAGCAAGTATTGTTATGCCACCTGGCTGTGCCGATATCTTTAATTTACTATGGTATTCGCCCATACTGTTCTGGAACCCTCTAGGTTAGGCCTCTACAGATATCCGTGACTTGCGTGCGACCCAAAGAAGGAGCGGCATATTATTTTTTTTTTTTTGACGAGCAAAAAAAATATTTTCCCCCAGAGAAATAGTAACCGACAAGACGAGAGGAAATCTGAAACGTTAATAAAACAAAATAAATAAAAATACCGATACCGCGGCGAACACACGGACAGGCTGAGAACGAACAAGAAGCGAAAGGAGAGATCCTCACCTCCACCTGCGCAACAGCCGCCATGAGCTCAAATCTCCGCCTCCCGTCACCAGCTCGCCGATGAGAGAGAGAGAGAGAGAGACCGGCGCCGGCGGAGACGACAGAAAGCGAGGAATCGTTGGGAAGCTTCCGGATTTCTCACAGGGATCGCGAGGAAGAAGCCATTAGAAACAGCTTCCCCGCGACAGTGCCAGCGAAGGCAGCCAGTAAGAGCACTTGTGAACAGGGAAAGAGAATGTCGAATCCGGCGAGCAGATGAGGGAAAATCGGCGGGAGGGGAGAGGTCGAGAGGAGGAAGAAGAGGCGAGGAAGGCGGAGGTGAAAATGGCGAGAGGAAATGACGTTTTGGGGAAGGGGAGGAAGGCGGGCCACGTCGGACGTAGGACCCACCTGTCAGGACCGGAAATTTCCAGAAGGTCCAGGGATCTAGTGGCTGGGAAAGACCCGGGCCCACGTCGGATTTTTTTTCTTTTCCTTTTTCCATCCCGACTTCCGAGAGGGGTCCCTCTCTCTCCTATCCTATTTTGGTGCTTATCTGCTCCTGCTCTACCGGTTCCTTGCTCACATGAGAAAAATCAATTATAGGTTTTTTCAGAGCAAATCATTTATCATATGATTTGAAAGAAAAATATTATAGCACCTAGTACTCAGAATGCAAACACCTGACAATTTGTGTTGTCAGATTTAAGAGCGAAAAAATATAATGATCTTATAATGATAATTATACAGCCTATGAGATTTCTTATACCAAAACAACTGTTTATATTTCTTTCTAGTCGTTATAAAATAAATTTATAGGTTTGCAAATGAAAGAGGGGGTGGATAGTGAGAAAAATATCGGCGAGTAAACCGTGGCCACAACAATGTCTCTTGTGCTTTTCCCGGCCACGTCACGCCAGCACGACACGTGTTGTGGGGCGTCTAGAAAGATCTCGCGGTTAGCGTCGGGGCCCACCAGCATTAAAATTTATGCTGCTGCCAAAGCATCCCCAGCCACAAGTTTCAGCAGGGGCACTTCTGTCCTTTTACGTACTCCTTGTTAATAAACCATGCATGCTTAGAGTTGGAGAGTAGCTAATCTTGATTCCGTTAGAATAATATGCAACCCAGTCAGTCACCCTTGCCTCAAAGCTAGAAACACCTAATGAGTCGATTTCAGCAGCTATAGACACCTGACGAGTGAAGACGATTTTCACACAATGAGCTCGACAGTTAGCAAAATGCAGGGCACAAGAAAATAAAATTATCTGAGAAAAAAATCCCAACTGGATTTCTATCTTTGGAGTTGTGGACAGGGATCATCAGATAATCCCAGCTGGATTCCATGGGCAATGAATGGTTTCACTTTTGGAGGTGGAAGTGGAGGGATTGGGATTGTGTGATGCTGTATGTTTCTCTTGCATTTGAACCCTATATCATGTCAGATTCGAACCATTTGCACCCTAATTTATGTTTAAATTTAAATTTGAAAACTATGAGTTTCTAACAATTGTTTGAATGTGTGATTGAAAAATGAAAGTTTAAATATTTATGGTGTTAAATCAGAGTTAGAATAGTGTGCAATTGTAGAGGAGAAAAGAGACGGATTATAAGAGATCTGCTAGAGATGATCTTAGGTCATACTCCCAGGTCCCCGATTCCCAGAATCTGACAACACGATCGGAACATGTACAGAACAAAGTCGAAGGGAGCATATTGTCGATACATACTGCAGGCGATGAAGCATGAATTCCACCGCCAACATGCAATTTCTCAGCTAACCTACTCCTTGTTCCGGGTTGCTCGATCTTTCTTGTGTCCACCAAGAATACGGGAGATCTGCAAACCTCTGCTGAACGCCTGGTTAAAGAGCATCCGAGTCTGGAATTCAGACACGAACGGGAACCAAGCAAGGAACGCAATGGGGGTGAACAGCAGAAGTCCCATCAATATCTCATAGCCACGGGCAAGAGCCTTGATGGATCCCCAGAGCCCAATCTTTTGTATAGCAGGCCTGATTGCTTGGGCAATCTGTGAAACAAAATAAGTAGAAATCAGGCCTGAGATAAAAAAAACAAAGGAAATGCGGAACGTTACAGTATAATAAAAGTAGTTCGACACTAACCAGGAGTAGCCCCCATCCAGTCGGCATGAAAGCAAGGATGCAAACGAAGATGTCGAGAACTGTCATGCCAGGGATTGCTATCAAGATTACAACAATCGAGATAAAGGTTATGAATATGAGACCCTTGATCAACCGGAAGACAAGCTGGAACTCTGCACTGAACCTCCTCCGGCCGACTGATACAGTCTGGAAAAGAATTAAAAAAAAAAGAGCATGAAAACTGAGTGCAACAGCTAGAGTGACATAGATCATGCATCCTTTTGCAATTCAAGAGCTAAAGAAAAAAGGCAACTCTACCAAAAAATGAATGCCCTCATTTTATAAATCGGAATACTACATAAGCTATCACTTTAGGGCCAGTACCAGCAAGAGATGATTGAAAAAAAACAAGAAAATTGATTATTACCTTCATAACAAGCAAAATAACAAAAATCACAAGCCAGGAGGAGCAGTAAACCTAGAGAGGAGCATCAGTTAGAAAAACCGCGTGGTATCAGCATAAACAGATGAAACAATATTATGCTAAATAAGAATTATTACCAGAACACTGCGGGTGTCTTTGGTTATATTTTTGGTTATGTTCAGATGATACACAAGCCCATATTGGTAGATAAAGAAACGCAATGCAAGCAGTATCTCAACAATAGTACCACGCTTCCCAGAGTGCCGGAGAGGTTCCTGCTCCTTGTCCCACCATGACTCCCAGCTTTTCTCTGGGGCCACACCAATACCTCCACGGTTGCTGATCCACTTGTTCCAATCAGTCCAGTCATCCACAATCTTCTGCCACTCAAATCCAGAAGGATTGAACAGGAATGGCGCAAAAAGCCAAGTGCCTACCATGAACCACATGGAAACGGTGATGAAGATGTATGGTAGCGCTCCTCTATATGATTGACCAAATATTTCATACACAACTAACAAAATCATCAGCTCAATTCCCTTGACAAAGTGGCTGCGAGAATAGAGTCGGTAGTTGTCGGCAAATTTGGCATGGAACACAACAAAACCACGTCCAGTGGCTCTATATTCAGCTCCTCCATGGAGTAATGTCCTTCCGTAGTAGTGAGTTTTGGTCCCAAGTGAAAATGTGAAGAAAACAGATGCCAACTGAAGTTGCATTAATACAAAGTCACTCAATGCTGTTCTGAATCCTCTCTCTAGGCCAATTTCCATCATCATGGGCAATGCCATTAAAAATCCAAGTTGCACAAAAGACTCTGATGCAAGAGCAACCTGGAGAGACGAATTATGCACAAACCTCCTTCCAGTAGCTAGTGCTTCATCAAGTCCACTAAGAACAAGATATAACCGCCCGTAGAGGAAGACATATACAGTCCAAACTGTAATCTAATTCCAAACAGAAATAACAGAAGGGTTAGGATTTAACCATTACTCAAAAAAGATAAGCTTAGCTTTAGTAAAATACCATTGTACTAAAGTAGAAACCGATGGTTGTATAGTAACAAGATAACATTCTGAAGAAGTCAAAACGGTGCCCCAGCCGGTAGATGTCACGGCTCAGCGTCTGTTCGCCGTTGCCATTTGCTATCTTTGCCTCAAATAGTGATATTTGATTAAGACCTACATCTCTTCCCTTGCCAACTTGCATGTATTCATGATGAGTAACATTTCCTTCACGCAATGTGGAATTGAATCCTGCATCAGAAGACACAACAACATTACTAAAGAAGTCCCAGATTTCAGAAACTAAAGTTGCAACAACAAAAGGGTACTATACCTGCAAATATATCCTCACTAAGATTGATTATTTTGGATGCTTTACTTACACCACCTCTGGTAAGGTGGAAAAGACGATCAAAGATATCGGGATGGCCATAGTGAAATCGAACCCTAGAGAAATTTTGAAGAAAAAAGTCACCAAGGGCCAAGATCTTCAAAACCTGGAGTCAAAACACTGAATAGGACTAGTAAGATTAGAGGGCAACAAAACCTCAGTGGATTGGCAAGCACACGCTGTCCTATGGTCACGAAACTTGTCTCCTGGTTTGACATGAACCATGCTAGGGATGAAACACTGCACAGATTAAACAAAAGTTAGTAAAAATAGAAAAAAATGGATCTCAGCTCATGGTAGTAAGAAAAGCAACATAGGTACTTAAATCTGTCTTAGTAAAGGAAAGTAGAACATGGCAAATTACCTGCCAGTAAATATGTGCTCTCTGACTCCAAGTATTGATGGATATCTCACACCATCATGTTTCTTTCTGAACTCTTCTAGAAGATTTCTCATTTTCAAAGCTTCCTCCATATAGTGCTCCTGCCATCACCTGAACATAAGCAACACAAAATACGAAAATAACCCCTAAATGAATTACACAATACCTGGTTCATGTCTATGGTTTGGAGACATTCGCCTCGAGTGAAAATTATAGCGTGGTTCTGATTTTCTGGCTTTCCTTCCCCTAGGATAGCATTACCTGGCAGTTTTATCTTGTAGATGACCTATACAGGGAAGGTAGATGACAAATAAGTGTAACTCATTTGAATCACATGAGGCAGTGACAAGACAATCAAGGCACCATAAAGTCGTCTACAAGGGTTACATATCCATAGGAATGGCTGGTTTTGACGCTGACTCACCAAGCCTATCACAACCCTCCTCCTTTATCCAGGTTTGGGACTGACTATAAAATCATCTACAACATGTTGAAATATTCTAGATTGAACTTAGAGCAGTCCTAAGATCCACACACAATATTAAGATAAGCATTTTTCATGAAAAATTATACACCAAAAAACAGCCAAGGTAGGTTAATACAAGCCAAAGAAGTTAAAGAGTCAGGTAGACAAAGTGTGCCGAGCACTTCAGCTGCAGAAAACAAAGATGGAAAAAGGAACAATTTTCATGACCGCTGAAGGTATTAGTGACTAGGAAATATGTTTTATGCATGACGGCAAAGCTGGGAGTATTTTTTTATGGCCTGCTTATTTAGTCTTCGTCAAAATCCTTTCTCCATCAAAATCCAGTGCATCAGAATGTAGTTCTAGGAAAAGTAAGAATATTTGGTGACAGCATCAACCAATATAATAGCAGAACAAAATTATCACTTGTGCCATGCTAAACAATAGAGCATTATCATATCACCTGATCAAGACTCTGACCAGGCTCGTTAGGTTTCGTAACAGAAGCCTTCACCAATGCCGAATAGTAAACCTTCTCAACCTTTTTGTTCTTATCCTGGTTAGGTGCTTCAACTTCATCAATATAGGCAACCCGCAGTGATGGATACCTGTGAAAATGCCATTTCTGTTATTTCAGTGGCATTGGCACCTAATAGACATCAGGCATACTGAAACAATAACAATATTAAGAAAGAATACAACATTGCAATAATGTTCCTTATCGATTTCAGTGTATAATTTGAAATTGGACAACAAAGGGTCTGCTCCTAGAATAACACTTATCCAGAGTACTAAAAGAATACTTACGTTGTCATCAATCTCAAAATATCATGCGCGCAAGTATCGCCCGAACGTTTCTGTATTCCATATTGTTGACATGAGACAACATATGTAAATTTCAAGTCAGCTATAGCTTTGCACCGAGTCATTAATTGTGAGTCCTCAGACATCAATTCAGTTGCTCTATAGCCTTCCATAAGATCTAAATGGAAAAAAAAAAGAAAGGGAAGTCATATAAGCGTCAAAATTTCCATATCAGAAGATAGAATTGCTAATAGAAATACCATCATCTTTGGCCATATCAAGAAAGGCCTGCAGCTCCAAGGCTTTTCGATAGTACATCATTCCTCTCACTGTGTACAAAAGAGCAACAACCATAAAATAATAACTTAATTGGTTTCATGAGAAGAAAAGAAACACCTAGGAGGTATAGTATACCAGTTCTTGTCAGTGTTTGTCCCCTGTATGATGCCCATAGACGAAGCTCCTCTTCCAATCCTTCATCCTCACGGAGCTCTTCCTCAGTCTTGCGTTCCACCCTTTCAAGGAAATTTTTCCATTCATCTGACAGAGAAGTAAATAACGAAATGTCAACTTCAAGGGACATCAAAGGATGAAAAAAAAAAAGAAAGGGCAGCCCGGTGCATGTAGCTCCCGCTTGCGCAGGGTCCAGGGAAGGGTCCAACCCATTTGGGTCATTTGTACGCAGCCTTTCCCTGCATTTCTGCAAGAGGCTGTTTCCAGGACTCGAACCCGTGACCTCAGTCACAAGGCAACAGCTTTACCACTGCACCAAGGCCCCCCTTCAAGGGACATCAAAGGAAGAAATCGAAAAAAAAGTACATCAACATCTATCCCAAGTAAAATGTTGCACAAGGGACAAAATACAACAACACAAGGGACAAAATAACCTGGGTAAATTTTCTGCAAATAGAAAAGGATGGAGACTCCATCTTCATTCGGCTCTTCTAAATTGTGTGATGAGAATAGAACATCCTCCTTGTAATAAGGAGTCAAGACACTGCAGTTTACAGATAGTTGCAGCAAAAAAGAAGACAAGTCAAAACTCAGCCAGTAAATAAATCATTTCAGATAGAACCATTTTTTTCTAACAAGACTGAAATGAAGAATGGCATCAACATTTCAGTACGAAGCCATCACAACAGTCAATATGTGATATTACTAACAGAAGAAGATAATATGCTTCTAAGACTACGAGTATTGTTTGAGAATAAATGAAGCTAGTCCTCAGATAGTGCATAGTAGATACAAAAAAAAAGATGCAGTAGCAACTTACGAGAAGGGCAACATATTCCGCACTTTAGGAGCATTTGGCATCTCCATAAAGAGAGAATTTGCAAAGAATGATATCCGTCTTCTAGCATCTAAGTTAGTTGGGACATCCATAGCAGACTCCTTCACTGTCAGAAGAAGATGAAGCCTCTTTATCTGAAAAGATCATGGTACGTAACATTAATAACAAAAAGGATACAATCATGTCAAAACTCTAAAGGTTGTACCCAGTGTTGAGAGCTCCCACACCATGTGGGGCCTGGGGAAGGGAATTTTCTAGGCAGCCTTCCACTTGTTTAATTTGCAAGGAGGCTGATTCGAACCCAGGACCTCCAGGACGCAAGTGGAGAGACTCCACCACTGCGCTAGGTCCACCCATGTCAGAAACTCTGTTATATATAAAGAAGAAGGGCTGAAAATCAAACCTTTTCAGTCCAGGCATTTGATTCCTCCACAGGGAACTTAATAGCTTTAGCAAATAACTGATCTTGTTGATCAAGCGGTGTAATTCCTTCGTGTCTTCTATAACTCCCACCATGTATGGATTCCAACACCCTGGACAGAAAAAAATATACATATCATATTTATCACAACATTTTTTCCCTCAAAAAAGCTACCACAATATTTTAAGAATTGTTCATTTCCATAATCACCACATAAAATCACTAAACATAAGTACATAGAGCTGGAAATAAAACCCTAGCATTAGACTTAAAAGTGTGTGATTATTTGTTATTTTTCAGTTGATATGGTAGTCTCTTTGTTTCTTTCCGTTGGGAGTATGAAGGGATTATTACAGAGAGAGATTTATTCAAATCCTAATATGCCCAAAAAAAGAAAAAAAAAGCAAGTAAACAGCAAGAACACATTAGGTAGCATGGAATGTGAATTTTCATTAGAAGAGAATAAGCAGAGATTTATTCAAGAAAGAAAGCAGTAAACAGCACGAAAGCCTCTGAGTAGCATGGAACATGAATTTTCATCGGAAGAGAATAAGATGAACTCCTAACCCGCCAAGATGCTCTTCCTCCATTATATCCCTTGTGACCACCTCAAGCATATCTTGGAACAAAATGACAACTTGACCCAAATCTTCTTCCTTATTCTTTTGCTGTAATCAAAGAGAGAGATGCAGTGAATAGCTATCATCTATGAATCCAAACTGAAGTAATGATGGCAAGTATATACCAGTAACTCAAGTAAGTCAACAAACTTCTTGCTTAGAGCAGGAAGGCTCCTCATGTTAAGATCCTTTATAAGAGTTCCTTCTAACATGTGCTTATCCACGACATCAAAAATCTCTTTTATAACACTGAAATGAAAAAAACATAACAAAAGAATTTTAACCAGGCAGATTGTAGGCCAAAGAAAAGAAAATACATAAAATAGCATAAATTTTCTATGTGATCCCCCCCACACACACAAACACATAAGGTAGCCTCAGTTCAGATAAATATACTCTGTTTTTACAGGTTAGGTTACAAGCTCATAGAATTGAATAATCTAAGCGTGCAGTTTCACTGAGTTGCGTGGAACTCTGCACATATTTTTTGCTCTCCCCCTTCTCTTCTGATTTCCCTGATCCTTGATAATCAAAGGGGATGTTGCTCTCTGTTTTGTGTTGGTCCTCTGGGCCTTTGTACAAGATTCTTTTTATTTCTTCTTTAATAATAAAAAAATATACTCCATTTCAGGTTCAACCATTTTGTGTCAATGCAGCATGCACGTTTAGATAAGAATGAAATCAAGGCCAAATGTATAATTTTAGATCTTATCATAGATTTCACCCTCTTTAAACTAAAGGTTACTACTTTAGATTTATTGTTATACTGATTTGCATCTACTTTAAACTTCTTGCAACAATCTTATCATAGCTTCCCCCTTCTTACAACAATTGAGTCCCTGTTTACTTATAAGGTAATACATACTTTTTCTCATGCTGTTCAAACACTAGAGTATTGATGATATTTTTGAATGAAGCATAGCATTCTCTGATAGCATAGGAAAAATATGGATCCGATCTTATCCTCTTTGTCAAATCACGATCTTTTCCACCACTGTCTGCTGCCATATCCAACGCTATTGGAATCTACAGTTCAAAAAATAAACGATAAACCTTTGAGTCCAGAAACATAGTAGAGATTAGGAAGTGGTCAGGAGGAGGCACCTTGCTAGCAAGTAAGAAAGGTGGCCATTGGAATATATTCAATTCACGGTCTTTGCAGTACGGAACAAGTAGCAAATCCATCTCCCTGTTATCTATGAGATCTTCGGATCGGAAGCTAGTGATAATTAGATTCCACATTTGGGCAAACCTTGCAGCTCTTTTCTCATCCTCTTCTTCATCCTCGGGAGCCTAAAAAGTAAAGTGTGTCAAGAACTGATAAATATCTTGCTCAAAACTAATGTGAATATAATCTATTCACACGGCCATCGACCAATCTTCATATTACAGATTACCTTGAGTTTCCTGGAAAAGGCGGCTCGTAAACCTTTACTCTTGTTTGTATCAGAAGGGATCAAGCGTTCATGGAAGGCCACAGGCAGGGATTCAAAGCGAGATCTCAACATTCCCAATGTCCTTATCTGATTTTGGGGCCAGGGAACGAGTCTACCATAAGTTATCAGGATGAACAAAGTTGCATGACATTATTACAGTGATAAAAGTAGAGCATGAAGGCATCACTAAAAACAGAACGAGGTAGTGTAACTGGAAATGGTAGCGTAAAGAGATTGCAAAGTTTAAGGGAAAAAGAAATACCCATCAGAGAACTGAATTTTCTGATTTGCTATGACATGTAATACTCAGATGAGAAAACTCTTTCAAAGTCCAAAGGAAAGGCTGACACATCAGATCCATTGAGTATCAATGCAAGATACTGGAATACTATACTAACCTCGCCAAGACGACGATAAGCCCCATAGATACCACCAATCAACGTAGAGAACAGTGCATACCAAATTTGGGTGTCCATGAAATATACCTGGAGAATTCAGCTCAAAAAATTAGTATGTTAATAAACATTTTTTTACAAGGGACGATGAAGGTCAAGACAAACCAGAATTATTGGAGCCCAAAGTGCAATGACAACACCAATGTTGTTGCTTCCTGCAAATTAAATATAAATAAGAATGCCAAACAGATCCAAAATGTAGCATAGAGAGAATGAGGATAGATACCATGAGGGAAGAACTCATGCCATTGGAACGTCCTTATTGGTTCTCTCATTATATCTTTTGTTGGTTGTACTAGAGGCCTGATCTGCAAGAACATGTTATGGCAATTTGAATAACCACTTAACCAGCAGCAGTGAAGGGCTTAATGCCTGAAAAGCTTGATCCTCACTGAATCCTAAACAACAAATACCGGATCTCCAGCCATCCGACAAACATGTACAGGTTTCTATGCTCATTATGTGTTAACATCTCATACACTCAAGACCTAGGAAAGCCTTCCATTTGGAATGCTAATGACAAATTGAAGAAGTAAAATTTAGTTCTGCACATCAAAGTTTACGAAAAACAATGTGATGTTGCGGGAAGGTGCGCAATCAACTCATACTTCACATAAACTACCATTGCAAACATGATCCGATATTTCAATTTCCACACTATATTTCAATAATCCAAATCCACATGAGTGCACTTCAAAAGAAATAATTCAACGCTCAACTGCAAGAATTTTGCTATTTAACAATAATGGCACAAACGTCGTGTTCAAAGATACTGAAATGAAATGTCTGTCAATGAGGTATAAGAAAAAAAAGATATAAGAAATGAATGTTTACCTCAACATAGAAGCTTACTGTCAACTTCATAGCTAAAAGAAGAACCCAGAACATGGTATACCTACCAGGACAACAGTCAGTAGCTAGAAAAGGTGTAAAATGTATAGATGAGGTAGCAACTTAACATACTTGAAGAGGGAGAATGCGCCTTCATGCATTCCTCTACCAACAAATAACCGAGGCTGCAGATAAACATAGCATCTCATTAAAAAGGGTATCAACAACGCCAACCATTTATTAGCGGCAGAAACTAATAGGTGGAAAGGTACCTGAGACCACCACATCATGAATGTTATAACCTTGACATTTGAACTCTCTAGGAACCTTCTCAGAAATGGGAAGAGAAATAGCATGGAAGCAAGGATGTTTGGAGCCAAATATACCACAACTGCTAAAATGTACAATGATGGCTGGTTCTGACCATCACCAAGCCAACTTTTTATAGTTCTTGCAAGACCTGTAGGATTCTCCCAGGTGTAAGCATAAGTTACAGGTAAGATCACAACCCATGCAGCAGCTGACACTAGCTTCAAGACATATCGCAGCTTCACTGCAAATGACATGCTTCTTCTTGCTTTCCAGCCAAATACAATGTCCAGAATTGCTGTAAAAATATCACAGATTGGTTGACATTTATGAAATTATACTCCAACATAAGAAAAACAAAGCAAATTGAAGGATGAATTTATGCTCCAAAAAGTAATGCAGTTAAATATCAACAAAGAATGTCATGTTTCAAAGTTTTCCAAGAAACCGAATTAACAAGCTTATCGAGACTACCAATCTTTCGATGTTTACAAAAGCAAAAGACAGGCAGTGGAAATATGGAGTATGACTCAGGGTATCTCTGAGCAGAAAAAGCTCGAGAAGGTGTGTGCTGCAGTAATAATGTAATATGGTTCTCATTCAATATTTGGATGTCTACAAAAGCAAAAGACAGTCAGTGGAAATATGGTGTATGTGATTCAGGGTATCTCTGTGAGCGGAAAATGCCTGAGAAGGTACATGCCACAATGATATGTTTCTCATTTTCCAACAGCTGCGAAATTATGAAATTATCAACTCCATTTGTGTTGACTGTCAAAAGTCTGAACACACCACCACACCTGAGAGTAGCGCCAAGCAGGGCATGTGCCCCCACTTATTTTTGTTTTTCAAAACTTTATGTGGTCCATTGAAATTACGGATACTGCTATACTGGATTTGCATATCTAAGTTATATAACAAATCATGGAGCGCCCTACCAAACAACCTAAGATGTGCAGTGGCAAATGTGCAAATGGGAAGAGGGAAGGTTATTGGGAGCATGATCAAGTACCTTGACCCAACTTCAAAATTGCAGCAGTTATAAATATGCTTAAAACCTGCTTAAATACTCCAGCATCAAATATATCACTAGGTGTGCCACCATTCCAAGCAACAATAATCATGGCCTGTATTAAAATTAGTAACCGTTAGCAGCATGTGAAACTAAAGGGATGGCAATGCTTAGAAAAACGAGAAAGGATAAGGACTGTAAAAGAGCAACAGACCTGTAAGGACAATATCAAGAAGATCCACATTCGGTCGAAACTGCGGAATATGTGCCAAAACGAGCGTATCTCCACAAAATTAACCTTTCCCATCCAATGGACACTGCCCGTAGAACCGTTCTCCTGGATCACATCTAGAAAATTTTGGTACCAATAGCAATGATAGTCTCAAAAAATATAATTTTCACTCTCTTTTATTGAAGAAAACAATCACATGAAATTCTAGGCTTCATTGAAAATTAAATAATTTGACGACACTGTAAATGGTACACAAAACTAGTACGTCACATATAGATTTCATATACACATCAAAAGAAACAAACAGCCAAAACAGATGATCTAACAAACAACAGAAACATACCATACTGAACCTCGTTAGTGCATTCTATTGTAAAGTTCGTGCATGTGCACTTAGGTAAATGTAACACCATGTAGTCGAAGAAAATATTAATAAAAAGAATTTAAGGACAACAATATTGTCAGTAACGTACACCATCAAGACGATTAGGGTAAGCAACTTTAGGAGTTTTGAAAAAATCAGCATCAGCTCTCATAGGCCATCCTAGCCGGAAACAATCAACCGACCTGACAAGCAATATGAGATTAATTATTTTTCTCTAAGTATTTGAAACGAAAGTTCAATTCAAAAATCGCTCACCAAAAATACTCATTGAGATCATCATAGTTTCTCCAGTGTGAGTGCTTTGATTTTATTGTCTTGCTCCTTTCAGCTTCCTAATATTTTTTACATGTAAATAATTATATTGAAAAGAAACAGAAGTATGACAGCATTTGAAACCTAAATATGCAATTGTCATACCTTCTCAATGACTTTGTATATCGGCGTCACAACTTTCATCAAAAAGGCTTCTTCATCCCCACCATATGCCGGTTTAACATTCTCACCAGTCATCGGACTGACATTTCCAGCCAACATGCCATAGAGTTCAAATGCCATCTATTAAGATGCACAGCAGCATATCAATCGATATGGCCTCACTAAAATAAAAACTTACAAAAACAAAGCATCATAACCATATCATGGAAATCTTTTTTCGATTACTACACTGATTTCTGACATTAAATTGAAGATGACAGGCATATCAAATTGAACTTACATGGTGGTATATATAACAGAGACACTCTGGCATGAATCTCAAGTTAGCTGCCTCACCCCAAATCAGTAGGTAGAGACCCATATAAAGAAGCTTACGCTGCTGCACTTCTTGTTGGATAGTTGGCAACCTTGAGATCAATTAAACAGAACTTTTAGAGAAGCACTAGCTTACGAAGAGATATTATTTTCTTTCAGGTGGAAGCGATAAGACTGAAATGTGACAGTTGTCAACAAGTTCCGAAAAAAAATAACAAAACACGAAGGCCAAGGTACCATAAACTGGTTTTAGGTGTATAACTGAACGTACCATAAACTGCTTTTGCGGCCAAGGTACTTGCACCACTTCTTATAATTCTTAAATAGCTTCTTCATTACAGCATCCAGAGCTCGGTCGTCCAACTGAACAATAAAACCCCACAAGAACAAATGAACACGACATCACGCTAACAGTATGGGAGTTCCTTACAAGATTTTAAACAGAAAAGGAAATATGCACCTTCGGTTGCTGTTCAGCCTTTGGTACTTCCCTTATATGCACATTTGCGAGTAATAGTATCAGGTGTTCTCTTTGGTTGGATACATTATCTTTCTGCAAAGAAAGTTTTGCAGTTAAATTATGTGTGTCTTCATGTCAAAGGAGACTTCAACACACGGAATTTTCAGGAACCAACGAAACAAGGAACTATCACTCTCACAAAGAAGTTACCTGAAACCCAAACATAGCCTGAAGCCAATCAAGAAGGTCTTTACCGGTACTCTTCTCATCAGTCTTCTTTTCATTGTCCTTGGGCCATGGAAGGCCTCTAATGTTCCGAAGGGCATAGACGGCAGCTTGAATCTACATAATTTTAGAAGAGGACAGGGTGCATTACTAGTTTAGTAACTGCTGCGAGTTTTTTTTCTTGTTCTCGTTTTTATGGAGGCAGGAGATTGACAGCAGAACCTCTGGAAATTGCATGATAGCTTGGTTAGTACTGTCAGGATCGAGCGGCAGGATATTGTAAGGAACATACAACTTTTGCTTTTCCTCAACTTTGTTATGTGTATCCAAAATCTGCGTAAGCAAGGAGTAGATCTCATTATTAATAAACAAGGACAGGACACGGTAGTGGAAGATGAAATGAGTTAGCAACCGCTTGGTCAACTTCGACGGACTGTGAGACGTTGACAGCCTTCAAGACCTCGAACAAGACAGCAGCAGTTTGATATGCTTTGGTGAGCAGGGCACTGGTGAGGGTAAAGATAGCAGGGTAAGGTCAGCGCGGGCGAGCAGGGATAATAGGTTTCAAGGCGAGTGAGTACCGGTCAGCCTTGTCCGCGACATTCTGAAGTGCTTGGATGTACTTCTTGTAGTATTCACGGTAGAAACGCTGCATCTCCCTGGCATCGCTCTGGTGCACCCTCCCTTTCAATGTGGGATCGTTCTCCCTCTCGAGCCTCTGGAGAAGCGCGGTTTTGAACTGACGGACACCACGGCCACTGGAGTTGGGGTCGAGGCGGTGCGCCTTCTCGAAAGCGTAGAAGCGACCTGAGCGGCATGTGAACGGGATTCCGGTGAGCACGGTGCATGCTTGATGTTCTCGAGAGCAGAGAGAGAGAGAGAGAGAGAGAGAGAGAGAGAGAGAGGGACTGACAGAGGTATGCGACCCGCGGGTTTGTTGCCTCGACCTCGTTTGCGACACGGAGGATGGGCGCGATCTCGACGAGCGATGAGGGCACGACCTCACTGTCGAAGATGGACTCCCCCAGGTTCCCGACCGTCTGCGTCCTGAGCAGGCGCCTCCCGGCAGACGCCCCCGCCGGCGAGGGCGCGGGAGAGGACGAGATGTCCGGGCGCCTCCCCGGCGCCGCCATCCCTCGGAGCTCCTGCTTGCCTCCTTCCTTGGGGGTGCCTCCTTCCTTGGGGCTGCGGTGCGGAAACCCTAGCTAAGCCAGATCCCCCATCCTGCTGCTGCGACTGCGAGAGAGGGGAATGGAGCGGAGTGGAGTGGGGAATGGATGGAGTGGGGAATGGGACTGCGGGCCAGCAGCAGAGCACTACTAGAGCAGGGTGAGGGGAGGAAGGGTTCTGTTTGGGTTTTTGAAACGGAAAAGGAGATTTTGAACAAGGGGCCTGCACTTGACGGGTTTCACGGTTCTGCCACCGGATACTTAGGGAGTAGTAGGGAGGAAGAGAGGGGCAGTGACGTGATTAGGTACGGGTTTCCAGGGCATTGGGCTGTCCTCCCTCCTCAACACGTGCGTGGGTCCCCCCCTTCTCTCGTCCTTGTCCTACGCGCCGCTTTCCTGCCCACCAAGGCTTTTCGTTTCCTGCTACTACTGTTTCTTAAATCGTTGTCTCCGAAAAAGTTTACGGTTTAATAATTTGTACGTACTTTTTTGAATTTCGATTTTTAAAATTGAAAATACTTTTAACCGAAAGAACCGCACCCATTGCCCAGGATGATGTGTAAGTGAATCTAGATAGCTAGGCCGGTGGGTGAGCAAACGATGGAAAGGGATGTGCCATGTTCTACTAAAAGTAGAGTCTTCTTTTCATCCACATTGTGTTCTATGTGATGTGACAACAAAAGTCATTCTAAGAGAATTTTTATGAATTTCAGTAATGGTGTACTTTTTCTATTTTGAATTATTTGACGTTTTATTAGTTTAGAATTAAACTAATCAACGTTAAAAAATTTCAAAACAGAGGAAGTATATGTATAGAAGACGGCACCACATCAGAAATTAAAGACCAAATAAGTTCATCATCATGTATGTCCCAAGCAAATAGAACTTCAACACACACGCATCAAGTAAAAACAATATGCCTAGCCTAATTAATCGCTTAATAGTAGTAGTAAACTCGAGGATGATGATTGACACTAGTAGTAAATGTTGCGGTGAATCATCGTCACCATGCGATACGATGATCCATCACTGTTGCTGCTGCTGCTGGGCTTCTTCTTCTTCAGCAGCACCACCGGCACCAGGTCCACCACCATTGCTGCTGCTGCTGGCTTTCTTCTGCGCTCCGACGCTGAAGAAGTCGATGATGACCTCGAGCGGCATCCCCTTGGTCTCGGGCACCCGCAGCGCCACGAACGCCAGCGCCACACAGCACACCACGGCGTAGATGCCGAACACGCCCGCGAGCCCCACGGAGGTGAGCATCACCGGGAGGCTGTAGGTGACCACGATGTCGCCCAGCCAGAAGGTGAGCGAGCACACGGCGATGCAGATGCCCCTCACGCGCGTCGGGAAGATCTCCGCGCACAGGATGTTGGGGATGGGCCCGAACCCCATCACGAAGCAGCAGAAGTAGACGATCACGCTCCCCGTCGACAGCGCCGCGTGCGCCGTCGTCGCCATCGGCACCACGTTCGCCACGATCAGCACCACCAGCGACACGATCAGCACCGGGATGGTCCACAGCAGCAGGCTCCGCCGCCCCGACACGTCCATCAGGACCATGGCCACGCCGATGCTCGGCATCATCAGCAGGGTCGTCACGCCGCTGATGAGGATCGACGTCGAGTCGCCGCTCAGCCCCAGGCTCGACAGCAGCACGCTCACGCCCGCCTGGTCCAGGATCTGCGGCGTGTAGTACAGCACGCCGTTGATCCCCGAGAACTGCTGCAGGATCTGGATCGTCATCCCGCACAGCAGCGCGTGCCTCACGCCCGGCACCAGCAGCTCGCGCCACCACGGCCCCCTCGCCGCCGCCTTCTTCGCCACCGTCTCCGGCGGGTTCGCGAACGCCGGCGTCGGGCTCTGCCCGATCAGCACGTCCTTGGTGTACAGCATGGACTGGCTCACCAGCGCCGCCGCGTGAACGTAGTCCCCGGCCGCCGCCGCCTCGCCCTCGTGCATGTACATCCTCTTCACGCCGCCGCGCGTCACGCCGTCCGGCCCCACGTCCTCCGTCCACTTCCACGCCAGCTGCCACCCGCCCCCGATGCCCATGGTGCTCGCCGTCTCAGCGCCGCCGCCGGTCACGCTGCTGTACCGCTTCATCATCGGCTGCTGCTGCTGCTGCGTGGTCTCAGCGACCACGTCCGTGCTCTGCCGCGACAGCAGCGGCTTCTGGAGGACGGCCGCCGCGTCCTCCTCTGACAGGTACTCCTCGTCGTCCTCGTCCTCCTCGTCGTCGTCGGTCTCGTCGTTGGGCGGCACGTTCTCCTCGTCCCAGTCCCCGGCGGGCCTCTCCGCCACGCTCAGCATGCTCCCCAGGTTGGGGAACAGCGCGCTGCTCCGGAGGCCGGCCTCGGAAGCAGAAGACGGCATCTTCTCGTGGACGCTCCCCAGCAACGCCACCACCGGGTCCTTCATCTGCTCGTACATGCTGCCGCCCTGCCGCGACGACGGCGTCCCCTCGGCGACGCTGCCCAGCACGCTGCCGCGCCCGCTAGGCACCGGCTGCGCCACCCACGACAGCCCCTGCTCCGGCCCGTACAGCGTCACCTGCTGCTCCCTCCGCTCCTCCTCGCTGGCCGCCGGCCCCACCACGTACTCCTCGATGGCCGTGTCGCCGCCGCTGCCCAGGCCCTCCACCAGGAGCGCCAGCTCGCCGGACACGTCCTCCCGGCAGCGCAGCATCTCCAGCACGGCCCTGGCCTCCTTCATGCGGCCCTTGCTGACGAGCCACCGCGGCGACTCCGGCAGGTAGAGGACGGTCAGCGCCAGGTAGAGGAGCGACGGCGCCGAGAGCGCGCCGAGCATGGATCGCCAGTTGGGCTGCGGAGACAGCGTCATCGCGAAGATCATGCAGTAGGCGGCGAACATGCCGAAGGATCCGGTGAACTGCGGCAGCGTGTTGAGGAGGCCGCGGATCTCCGACGGCGCCGTCTCGGAGATGTAGACGGGGACCAGCGTGACGGCCAGGCCGACGCCGAAGCCGTCCACCAGGCGCCCCAGGAGGAGGACCACCACGTTGGGGGACCAGAGCATGATGAGGCCGGAGGCGAAGTAGAGCAGCGACGAGGCGATGAGCATGGGGCGGCGGCCGACGACGTCGGCCAGGGGCCCGGAGAAGGTCGTGATGAAGGTGGCGCCGATGAGCGACATGGCGACGACGAGGCCCTCCAGGGCCGGGTGCGTCTCCAGATCAAACTCCCGCTTGATGTAGAGCACGGCGCCGGCGATGGTGGCGTTGTCACAACCCTGCAGCAGGTTGCCGATGGCGGCCGTGATGGCCACGAGCACGGCGCCCCTCATCGATCGTCTCACCGTGATCGATCGGTTGGTTGGTACTGTCTCCCACCGCGCGCGATCGAGACTACGTACTGGATGACGACGCGATGGAGGATTTGTTGTTGAGGGTCGTCTCGATCAACAAGAGCAAAATAGCAGGGCGAGTTTGCTTTGCGCATGCATGGACGCCCGGAAAACAAGCACCGTCAGGAAACGGAATTTCTTTTAATTAGCCAAAACTTGTAAAATTAGTTATATATATTTCATATATATATATCAGATTTATTTCTGGGCCGGCCGGGTCTGTAAAACTCATTTCGATCTTCACTACTTGCTTGTACCACGTGATTTTTATTTTTATTTTGCCGCGTGGATCGACTAGCTAGCTAGTACTTGTAGTGCAGCATATTCAAGTTAATTAAATGATGGAAAAATGGATGATCCATGTTTAGAGACTCAACTTCTTTTTTGCAGGGATTAAAATATAATTGAGTAATATATAGTAACTGAAACGCATGCATGCACCACCTTAAATAAATTCAATCATAAATTAGTATAAATTTCCTCGTGTCATCAGATTCGTGGGGCCGAACTGCTGAAGGAGCTAGAGGTTGCGATATCTGTTTCGTTGAAGAATCTCATTAGAAAAAATATAGGAATCAGTTAGAGGGTTAGTTAGCGATGATGGGCGCGCAAATTAAGAGAAGCAGATTGATCAATTCTGTATATGCACGCATTCACCCCGGCCGCACGCAAAGATTTGTATCTGTTTTATCAACGGAATTTTTTAAAAGATGAAATTCAGTTGAGAGAAAGTAGGGTTAATTAGTTAGTTGCCAGATCGATCGAGGTAGAAAAATTAGGGTGTTGGTTAGTAGCCAACAAATTAAAGTAACGCTTTAAAAAAAATTTGGATGCAACATAACATATTAGTAATTGCTGAAGCAACGCGTACGGCCTAAAACAGCTTTATATATTTACCAAACTTTGTCCGAAAACATACAACGACAATATATATATATCCAGCTGGAAAAGAAGATATAATAATAATAATAATCTTGCTTTGTCTCTACTATTTTGAGTTATTGCGTCGTCGCGTGGCCTGCTGCTGGTGCTGGCTAATACTATAATTTAACGAACGAACGAAGGAACTAACGCATGCAATAGAGCCATGCATCTTCCTGCAATTGCAATGCATTGGATGTGATGTGATCAGTCGTCGATCTTGACGAATTCGTACTGCTGATCCTCCGTCGGCTCCTGCTGCTTGTTGGGGTCTTCTTCTTGGTCCTCTGCAGCAGCTGCTCCTCCGGTGGCGGCGGAGGGAGAGCCCCCCGCCGCTGCCGCCGCTGGAACGCCGTGCTTGGAGTTGTTGTGGGCCTTCTTCTTGACGCCGGCGCGCCAGTTCTTGAGAGCCTTGGAGGTCTGGTCGTCGAAGATGGACTGCTTCATGTTGGACCCCATCTGGGAGACGAGCGCGTAAAGCGGGAGCGTCACGTAGCTGCACAGGAACTGAACCACCGCGCTGCATGCACATAATCGTACGTACGTACTAGCTGATCAGATGTTGTAACTAATAAGCCATCGCATATATATATTGCACGCATGCACGTACCCAAGGCAGAGGCGCGCGAAGACGAACTGCTTGGACTCGTTGAAGCAGGAGCCCATCCCGTACTCATACTGCATATATCGATCATGCATGAATTGATTTGGAATCCAATCCAGATTGAGTAGACTAGCTAGCAGCAGCAGCACCAGCAGACACAAATACACAAATACGTACCAGAATCCATAGGAAGTAGATGATCTGGAACCCGTTTTGGAAGAGCGTGAAGTGGATGAGGAAGAGCACGAAGGTGGGGCGCGCGAACCAAAAGTAGGAGTCGCTGACCTGCACCAGCGGGATGCCCTGGATCACGGCGTGGCGCTCCGTGATGTCGATGGCCATGCGGCAGATGATGCCCTGCAGCTTGGTGCCCACGGACAGGATGATCACCACGGGCATGATGGAGATCCACAGCATGGTGTGCCACCCGCTGACGTTGAGGAAGAGGAAGGTCAGGGCGGAGGCCCACAGGGCGGGGCTGATGCCCACGATCACTTTGAAGTCGTCCTCAAGGGAACGCTTGATGTATTTCTGGAAGTCGAATTTGCTGCCAGGGGCCAAATGCACCTGCATGCATTCATCTATCTATGTGATCGTGGGCAAGGTCTTTTTTTTCTTTTCTTTTTTAATGAGATATCTATCTATCTATGTACTTTTATATATAATGAGATATCTTTCTTTCTATCTATGGTACTCACGTTGACGAAGCTGTGGCGCAGGGCGCAGTAGTCAGCCCTCCTCACCGACCTGAAGAACTGCCTGAAGAAGTTGCTCTGTTGTCTCATCCCCACCATGCATGGAATTAATGGAATCCATCAAGGTATATGGTGGCATGCATGCAATCAAATTATTAAGAGTGCATATATGCATGTGCTTGATTTCTTACGACGTAGAATGATGCGGGCGTCTTGTTGAGCACATTCATGTGCTGCCTGACGAAGGACGTCTCGTGAGTGAATCTGAACCGCGTCGGATCTGCATATATATATCCCAGTAATGATGCATCATCCAACAATTATGCGTCCATATGCATATGCACGTAGACGTAAAACGGTAGAAGAAGAAAAAGAAGAAGAAGAAGAAGACGAATCAACCATTGGAGAACTCGTAGTCCTGCCCCGCGGCTTCCTTCTCCCACTCCTTCCAGCCACGTATCTTGGCCCTCCCCAGCGCCATGGTGATGGCGCTGTAGATGACGTGGAACACCGCCAGGAAGAAGATGAAGATGTGCAGCTGGTGCAGGGCGTTGATGGAGATGAGAGACACCTTGCCGTCGGGGCACTTGGTGTTCATGTTGGCCTCCGCCAGGAACCGCCTGCTGCCGTGGAGCGCGGCGACGAGGAGGTGCTCCTCGGCGGACTTCTTTGATGCCCCGCCGCCGCCGCTGCTGCTGCTGCCGGGGTCTTCAGGATGGTGGTCCTTGTTGCGCCTGCTGCAGGGGAGCATCGTGTCGGCGGCCTCCTCCGAGATGCAGATCTTGATGATGTAGTTCTGCCCGAAGACGAGCAGGAGGGAGATGAAGCCCAGCACCATGAGCTCCCCCTTCACCTTCTCCAGGGCCTCCACCATGGCCTTCTTCTTGCGGTGCGAGAAGAACTCGCCCACGTGGTGGAGCCCCTTCTCCAGGAGGATGGAGATGAGCACGATCACGCCGCACACCGACGCCACGGCCCACGTCGGCGTCTGGTCCAGCTCGCGCGTGTTCCCGCCGCCGCCGCCGCCGCCCCCCATTTCTTTCTCTTTTTTTTTTCTCTTCTCTTCTCTCTCTCTTGAGCACGAAAGCTAGATCGAAGTAGACGAGAGGGATCGTCGTTGGTTATTGCCGGCCGGCCGAGGAGGGAGATGAGGACGACGGCAATGGCGGACGATGGGCATCCCTCCCCTCTCTTTGCCTTGTTCGTCTTCCTCTTCTTTTTGCTTGCATGCATGGTTTGGTTGCCATAAGTTTGCAGCAGAGGCCGCGCGCAAAGAGTGGAGGAGGAATAACTAGTAACTAAAAAAATAATTCAATTTAATTCCCTCCGCACAAAGCGGCCTAGCCCACCATGCTAACGGCCCAATACAGAAGGCCTCGATTCGATCGCACCACGACTCCTCCTCTACTCCCCCCTCCCTCGTCCAACCGCGCCGCTGCTCTCTCTCCCTCTCCCTCTCGTCCCCGGCTGGGTTCCATGGCATGCATACTTGAGCGAGCAGAGCATCCACCGCCCGTGGTGGGTGCCGCCGATGGCACCGGGAGACGCTGCCCTTACAAATGGCATGATTCCGACAGGATCGGAGCACCCAAGGTATGTATGATAGATTCGCTGGGACGGCCACTCACCTCTTTATCACCAGCGATGCATTGCCGGGATTTGTCGGGATCACAGCATGTATCTGGATCTTGACATCACCAAATCTCCATCGAGCGAAAGAGACAAGACAAGCTTGCGTTTTCGTTTATATTTATTGTCAAACAAATGCTTCGTTGCTATCCGTCGCCTTGTGCTTACTTGATTTGTGTGCAGCAAGCTTTGGAGAAGGCAGGAAGGCAGAGGAAGAAGAGACGTGGAGTGGAGAGAAGAAGGACCAGAGGCAGAGAGAGCAGGAGCTGTGCTTTGCTGCATGGAGACACCAGTATACGTAGGGTCGGCGTTGCCTTCCCTCTGTCTCCTATGAATTACTTTACTGGAGAAAGCTGCTGCAACTCAAATCACAAGTTTTTTTATGAGCAGAGACCCCACTCACAGCTCACAGGTCTAATTATTCGTATTGGTAAGTAAAATACCATTCGTATTGATGATACGCAGAGAGATGTTCATTCATGTTACAAATATATATATAATTAGAGCAAATATGCTCTAATTAGAGCAAATATGCCACTATGACCCAACAACAAGCCTTCCCCGGCCATGGCAAACTAAGCGCGCCAACGGACGAAGCGAAAGATGAGGAAGGTGAGCATGAAATTGGTGGCGCCAACACACTCCTCTGTTTCTGTTTCGCTCAAAAGAACACACTCCTCTGTTTCTGTTTCGCTCAAAAGAACACACTCCTCTGTTTCTGTTTCGCTCAAAAGAACACACTCCTCTGTTTCTGTTTCGCTCAAAAGAACACACTCCTCTGTTTCTGTTTCGCTCAAAAGAACACACTCCTCTGTTTCTGTTTCGCTCAAAAGAACACACTCCTCTGTTTCTGTTTCGCTCAAAAGAACACACTCCTCTGTTTCTGTTTCGCTCAAAAGAATACACTCCTCTGTTTCTGTTTCGCTCAAAAGAACACACTCCTCTGTTTCTGTTTCGCTCAAAAAGAACACACTCACCTGTCACACTACCACATGGCCATCGCATTGCTGTATATCTGCATGTGCATAACTTTTGACCCGTTTGCTGCTCTTGCATGATTCGTTTCCCTGTCCTTTTCTTTCCTTTCTCCATTGCATCGCATCGCATTGCATTTGTTCTCCTCAACCATACAAGCTGCGAGGATCTCTCTCTCTCTCTCTCTCTCTCTCTCTGCATTGAAGAGGAACTGAACTGAACTGAAGGAAACCGTCAATCAAAGCTTTGAATGCTGAGATACCCTCTCCTTTTACCGTCCTACTCCCATTCCACCTTGTTTTGATATGAAAATCTGCTCGTTGTTTCGGTTCAGAAAATTCAAAGGAAAAAAAAGGCATGCATGTGCTCGAGGTGAGGAGGACGAGATGGTTTTTCAGCTGGCGAAGATAAGGCCGCCTCACCTCAGGCACGTACCTACGGGGCCCACCCACTGTCAGAAAGGGAACACTACTGTTTGGTACTGCACTCACCTCATGCATGCATGCATGCATCGTTCGCGAGCCAAGCGACCGGCCTAACATTAATATTATCGATCATGATCAAGTCAAGTCAGTGTTTTACTGTGATGCATGAGAAAGGGAATAGAGGACGGCAGGCGAGGTCTTCCCCGGCCCTGCCGCCGCTGCTGCTCAAATACTAGTAGTATACAGAGCTCCTCGCCCTCCTTGGCAGTTTTCTCCGAATCACACTCTGCTCGACTGAAAGAGCAAGAGAGGTCCTGTAGCTTCCAAAGCTTCAACTCCATCTCTCAGTGTAATAAGCAAGGTTAACCTTTTTCTCTCCAAGGCGGCTTCTCCCTCTCTTCTTTGTTTTTTTTTTTGTTGCAATTCGTTTCCGCCATTCTGTCAGTCTTCTTCTCCCTGGAGAATCGTGTTTTCTCCTGTCCCATTTTTTCTTGTCCTGTTCGTTCTCTCTTGTATTGTTGTGTGTTTGGTGTATGGTTGCACATGGTGAATCAGAACAGGCTCCTTCTGTACGTTCTCATTGTTGTTTTTTTTCTCACCTGTTTGAAATCTTTCGTTGTAATAATCTTACTGCTTTCAATCTATCATATTAAAAACGTGCTCCTTGATCAGTTTTCCTTGTTTGGTTTTGAAGCTATGCACACGCTTTGTATATTCACAGTTACCATTAAATTCTTTGAACTGGACCTTACCCTCTCGCAGATCACTGAGTTTGTCAGCCTCATTTTTTTTCGCCTTCCTCGGCATGGCATCTTGGAGACCAAGACAACGGGATACCGAACCTGGCGGCGGGAGAGGTCCTGGAAGAGGAGTTCGTGGCCGTGGTGGATCCTACCATCAACAGTTCCCACAACGTGATCATCGTGGAGCCATGATGTCGCAGCAGTGGCGGCCTACTGCTCCTGCTGCTGGGTACATGGACCATGGCCAGGCTTCCAGCAGAGTTCAACCTCCACGCTACCATAGACATGAGACTGGTGTGTCCTCCACAGCCCCCGCCGAGCTGCGCCAAGCAATGGAAACTTGCCATGAGACGGACAACGTCTCCTCACCGAAGCTGTCCCCACGTGCTTGTACTATTGAAGTCACTGATCAGCTGAAAGATTTGTCTGTACAAGACGAATCAAGCACGGGTCAGGAGATTGTTCGAGCATTTTCAGTGTCAAACAGTTCATACAAGTTTCCTCACCGCCCAGGAAGTGGCAGTATTGGTACCAGCTGTTTGGTGAAGGCAAATCACTTCTTTGCTCAACTGCCTGACAAGGATCTTCATCAATATGATGTGTGTGTGTGTGTTGGTACCACATTCAGTGTCCTGTCCTCTCTATAACTTAGATGTTCTTAAAACTCCTGAATTTTCCTTTCTGTCGTGGTTTATCTCTTGACAGGTCTCAATCACCCCAGAGGTTACGTCAAGAATCGTGACCCGTTCTGTAATGGAAGAGCTGGTGAGGCTGCACAAGGTATCTTATTTGGGAGGGCGGCTTCCAGCCTATGATGGTCGTAAGAGTTTATACACGGCTGGACCGTTGCCTTTTACTTCAAAGGAATTTCACATCTCTATACTCGAGGAAGATGATGGTTCTGGTGTGGAGAGGTCGTCTGTCCTGGAGCTGTTTTTGTTAACCTATTTTACGGCCCTAAAGGGATTAATTTGACATTTGTTATAATCTTTTCTATGCATCTAGGCGTCAGAAAACTTATAAGGTAGTGATTAAATTTGCTGCAAGAGCTGATATTCGTCGTCTTGAGCAATTCATAGCTGGAAGGCAGGCAGAAGCTCCTCAAGAGGCCTTGCAGGTTCTTGATATTGTCCTGAGAGAGCTGCCAACAGCAAGGTAAAATGAACCTTTAGGCGTCATAGAATAGAGTAATTCAATTACAAGTGCATGCATGGTGATGCTTTCCACCCGTTCATTCACAGATATGCGTCAATTGGTCGTTCATTCTTCTCTCCTGACCTGGGGAGGAGGCGGTCGCTTGGTGAAGGACTGGAAAGCTGGCGGGGATTTTACCAAAGCATTCGGCCTACTCAGATGGGCTTGTCATTGAATATTGGTAAATCTCCCTTCTTCTTCTATCTTCATAATCTTTTACATTGAACTGTTTTGACAGTGATGCTTGGAGCACATCTTCCATGACTTACATTCTCCATATCACTTGCCTTTTCAGATATGTCGGCTACTGCTTTTTTTGAGCCATTACCTGTCATTGATTTTGTCGCACAGCTTTTAAATACTGACATCCACTCGAGGCCCCTTTCGGATGCTGAACGTGTCAAGGTATATTTAGAGGCGTTGAATTATTCAAAAAATAAAAAAAGAAGAATGTTGACCACTGATTTCGGAAACCCACTTCCCATAGTGTTATCTTAGTCTCGATTTTCTTTTTTGAAGCAATAGTCTTGATGGTTTTGTTATGTTTTATTGTGCAAAATTATAGATCAGGAAGGCCTTAAGAGGAGTAAAAGTGGAAGTTACTCACCGTGGCAACATGCGACGGAAGTATCGAATAGCTGGTCTAACGTCTCAGGCTACTCAAGAGCTTAAGTACTGACTCCTTGTTTTTTCATGCTCTATTGTGTTTATCTCTTCCCCCTTTTGGGTCATGTGTGCAGAGAAGAAAAATCCTATTGCACTTAAGTATCGAATTGCTGTTATTTAATTACTGCAGTTTTACCGTTGATCAAGGAGGCACAATGAAGTCTGTTGTACAATATTTTCAAGAGACGTATGGCTTTGCCATCCAGCACACCTACCTGCCCTGTCTACAAGTTGGCAATCAGCAGCGTCCAAATTACCTTCCGATGGAGGTAAGCTTAATGCTCCTCTCTCTCTCTCTCTCTCTCTCTCTCTCTCTCTCTCTCTCGCTCTCTCTCTCTCTCTTTTATACACTACCCTTCTGATTTATGTCAACATTGGTACGCAAACAAACCATTTTTTTTTCTTTTGATGTGTGCTTCAAATGCTGACTTAATTTACTCAGGTATGCAAAATAGTGGAGGGGCAGAGGTACTCAAAGAGATTAAACCAGAGCCAGATAAGAGCTCTTTTAGAGGAGACATGTCAGCGCCCACATGATCGGGAGCGTGACATAGTTCTGGTATCACATTTTATTTTATTTTCAAATCTAAAGAATCGTTTGCACCGTCAAATGTATATGCAAAATACAACCCCCTTTTTTGTGTGTGCACAGATGGTGAATCATAACTCTTACCATGAGGATCCTTATGCTAAAGAGTTTGGCATTAAGATCAGCGAGCGTTTGGCTTCGGTGAATGCGCGGGTTTTACCTGCTCCTCGGGTAGGTTGAAACCTAATTTTTTTTGTTAAATTTAGAAAACGTGGTTGAAACCTATTTATGTTGAGGCAACCGCTTCACCCTCTGCTAGCATTCCCTGTTTCAAAACGCCCTGGAACATTTTCAAACCTATTCTGTTTTGTTCCTTCTGATGCAGCTCAAGTATAATGAGACTGGTAGAGAGAAGGACTGCTTGCCTAGAGTTGGTCAGTGGAATATGATGAACAAGGTACTAAACATTTGAATATGTTGGTTTATTTTTTATGATGAAACTTTACGCATAAGCTTCTATTGGGGACTTGCTTGTCTTAACATCACAAATCACTAAGGAGAATGACAAAGTCAGTGTCTAGTTAATTTTACACCCACCACTCTCAAATTTCCAGCAGTAAAAAAGGGCATACCCAGTGCTGAAAGCTCCCACACGTTGTGGGGTGCAAAAATATTATTGGATTACCCATACATCTGCATTAATCCCACAATGCCGTGGTCTAGTTGTTAGCATTGATTCTGTACTTGTTGATCAAAGAGATGTTATATTCTTTTTATTTTGACTAAAGACTTATAATTTACTTTCGCTTTTCCTTATCTAGAAAATGGTAAATGGTGGTAGAGTCAGAAGCTGGTTGTGTGTCAATTTCGCACGAAATGTGCAAGAGAGCGTTGCTAATGGATTCTGTCGTGAACTTGCTCGCATGTGCCAAGCATCAGGAATGGCAAGTATCCCTGAAATGCTTACCGAAATGGCATGCGTCCACTTCATCTTCTTGTTTATGGGAGTAACAGCAATATGACTGTAGGAATTTGCTCTGGAGCCTGTTCTTCCGCCTATTTATGCACGCCCTGATCAAGCGGAGCGAGCTCTGAAAGCCAGGTTCCATGATGCAATGAACGTGCTGGGACCGCAGCGCAAGGAACTTGATTTGCTTATTGGAATACTCCCTGACAACAATGGTTCTCTTTACGGTACCTAAACATTCAAGTCCATGCTACGTTTCTGTTTTTATTCCCGCACTATTGCGATTATGCCTTTCTTGTTTTCAGGTGATTTGAAGCGTGTCTGTGAAATAGACCTTGGGTTGGTTTCACAATGCTGCTGCGCGAAGCAAGTTTTTAAAATGAACAAACAGATACTGGCAAATCTTGCTCTGAAGATAAACGTCAAGGTTGCTTTTATATAGTTTTATTGTTTTGTTTTGCTCAGTGTTTTCAGTAGGTGAATCCAGCACAATTCTCTCTCTTTTTGTTATGATGAAGGTTGGAGGAAGGAACACTGTACTGGTGGATGCAGTGTCAAGACGCATTCCTTTGGTCACTGACAAGCCAACAATCATTTTTGGGGCTGATGTAACCCATCCGCATCCTGGTGAAGATAGCAGCCCTTCGATTGCTGCCGTAAGTTGAACTATCAAGCTTGAGTTTCGTGAATATCTGTTTGCACGTTAGCTCACAACTATATGTGAACCCTGAAGGTTGTAGCCTCCCAAGATTGGCCTGAGGTGACAAAGTATGCTGGTTTAGTTTCTGCTCAGTCCCATAGGCAAGAGTTAATAGAGGACCTATATAAGGTCACCCACGATCCACAGAGAGGAGGAACAAACTATGGTGGGATGATCAGGTATGCTCACCAAGGCATCCACCTCCTCTTCCCTGTCGTTTTTCTTATAGCACAAGTAATGCACGTCGAGTTTACATTTGCAGGGAGCTGCTTATATCCTTCAAAAGATCAACTGGACAAAAGCCTCAGAGGCTAATATTCTATAGGTGTGATCTCTTACTGAAATTCCCTCCATTACTGTGAGGCTCATGTTATGCTCCAAGATGCACTGTTGATTATAGAATTGATAACATATATAATTGATTATTCTAGAAAGTCAACAGTGCATCTTTTTCATTTGATAAGAACTGGCTTTGCGTTTCACAGAGATGGTGTCAGTGAAGGCCAGTTTTACCAAGTTCTGCTGCATGAGCTTGATGCGATTCGGAAGGTATATTTTTTGACATTGCCTCCGATAGTCATCGAAATTATCTGATTACTCTTTTTCTGTCCGCCCGCCTCAGGCTTGTGCATCGCTGGAAGCAAATTACCAACCGCGGGTTACTTTTGTCGTGGTTCAGAAACGCCACCACACAAGATTGTTCGCGTACAACCACAATGACCAGAACGCAGTTGATAGGAGTGGAAACATACTACCTGGTGAGTGTTGGCTGGCATGGCATTTTTTTTCCTGACCATAAAAGGCAGGTGCTCTAGCCGATTGAGATTGTGCTAACTCCCCCTGAGTGTTGAAATTGCAGGTACTGTTGTGGACTCCAAGATTTGCCATCCTACAGAGTTTGACTTCTTCCTCTGCAGCCATGCTGGCATCAAGGTAACATACTTGCATCTGTTTTGTCCAAGGGTTTGTGCTGAAAGAGTTCCTCCGCAGGGCACAAGCCGTCCTGCTCATTACCATGTCCTGTGGGACGAGAACAACTTCACAGCTGATGCGTTGCAGAGTCTTACCAACAACCTCTGCTACACGTATGGAGTATTTGTCTTTGTCTATCGCACTCAGTAAGCATATCAAACGACTAACTGTTCGAATTTCTGGCGCAGGTACGCGAGGTGCACACGTTCTGTATCTATCGGTAAGCTGCTCTTTTTATTTTGTTTTTGAAAATAATATCGGAGAATAATGATTTTGTTTTGCAGTCCCACCTGCATATTATGCTCACCTGGCAGCCTTCCGCGCCCGTTTCTACATGGAGCCAGACAGCTCGGACAGCTGCTCGCTGGTGAGCGTGCGTGGCGCGCAGTCCAGCTCGTCCACGCCCCGCTGTACCCGCGCCGCCTTCGGTGGAGCCGTGCGGCCGCTTCCCGCGCTCAAGGACAGCGTCAAGAAGGTCATGTTCTACTGCTGACCACTACGTACTGCTCATGATTTGCTCCCTGTTCTTCTTGTGCTGCACTTGATAGTTAGCTTGAATGATTAGCCTATTAGGGAAGTGCACTCTTTGTAATGATTAGCCTATTAGCTTGATAGTTAGCAAAGTACTACATACAGATTTCATTCTCTTCGGATTATTGTTGCATTTGATTTTGGGACAAGCTCAACACAGTTGTGGATTCCATCCTGCTTCTGCGCTTGAGGCAGCTCCACCAAATCCAGCAACTCCGAATCGCTAGCGCATTCTCTAGTTAGAATCGCTGTCAGTTCTGCCCCTCTCAAAGAAAGTGCAGGCACAATGCCTTATAATCACTTGTGTAAAGATTATTGTCAGTTGTAACCATGCACACTTTTGATCCTTTTTCCTTTAATCGATCATGCACTCAGATCATCCATGAGCACAATACAAATCACACATGTACAATACCTTCTGGTATCAGATACAAATGGAACAAATTCAGTCAGCTGCCAGCATATGCTGTCTTCTGAATATCAATCATCACAGCTCTCCGGCTAAGAGGTTGAACCCTTCTGCCCAAGCAAGCTGGTCATGATCCCAAGCAAACGAAAGATTCTTTTGTTTCGCAGTTAATACTGTGCAAGTGAAAGAGTGACATGCTCACTTTTGAATCCTAGTTTGTGGCTTTCTCCAGCGTTCAGACTTTTCAAACAGCAAACGGGTTAGTCAGTTGCTTCCTCGATCTCTCTCCAGTAGCATTTTGATTTACCCCAAAAAAAACATATTCTCCTTAGCACTCATCAAACTGCAATTATCATTAGACTTACTAGAACAAAAATCCCACAACCCAATCTGAAACCCCAAGATCAATCATGATCAGAATACATAACTCGCAATATAAACACAATTTCCCATAATTATACAGCGATGACTGAAATGTGTGTCCGTATCAAAACCAACCAGTGGCTGCATGAGAAAACAACATAGAAGTTGTGTAAGTTGCTGTTACCATATCTTCTAATAAGATAATTGAAACAAGATAGCAAGTTGTGAAGGGAACATACCGAACAAAATTTCTCGGAAAGGCCTCATTCGCCTGACTGAGCATTCGTATCATAGACACGACGGGCTTTGTTGTACCTAATGTATCTCTTGCCATCACAGCTTATGATGCGCACCTCAGGTATCTGCTGCATCATGCGCCAGTTCTTTCCACCGTCCAGGCAACTTCTGAGTAATGGCAGGCTACACTGCAACTCAAACCGACGCAGGCCTTTACATTTATGAATCAGAAGCTCCAGCCACTGTGGGAAGGCGATACTCCAGAAGGTGATCAGCTCTTCAAAGTAAAACGTCTCGGTGGAAGGAGGGAACATCAGCCTAAGGTGCTGGAGTGTGTCAAGGCCCGCCACATGCTTCAGCTTTGAGCAGTCATCAATAATGAGGGAACGAAGCATGGGCAAGTTGGAGATCTTTAGAAGCGCCTTATTATCTTTGAGATGCAGCTCATCAGATAGTTTCGGCAAGTCCTTGATTTCTGTTAGGCTATATGCACTCTCCACATGAAGGTCACACAGAGCCACATGCTTTAGGCCCTCTGGTAGAGCTTTTAGTTTAGGGCAGGACTGTATGTGTAGCGACTTAAGACAAGGCAACAGCACCTGGCTTTCTTCCACAGCTAAAGACCATTCCTCCAGATTGTTCATGTTTCTGAGCTTTAAAACCTCAAGCTTGGGGAATGAAGTGGCTGGTGAAAGTACAGTGGTGCCGAGGAATTCCAAGCCAATAGAGGTAACTGAGTCTGCATTTGAGATTTGCAAGGTCTGGAGCTGGCTCAGTAGTCCGACTGAAGGTAGTTTAGTGCATGACATGCAGTTGTCAAGTTCCAAATATACAAGACTGGGGAAGGAAGTGCCTAGCTCGGGACCTTTCATCCAATTTGGGAACTTTCCACCTCTGTAGTTCTTGATTACTAGCTTCTCGATGCTTTGGGGTGGGGTGAGCTCATTCCATATCTTTTCACTGGCTTTGGCCGATTCATCTCTAGTGAATTGGACACTGTCTATTTCCTGCTCTTCTGTCTCCTTTTCCTCTTTGTTATCCTGATGCTTCTGTTCTTCTTCATGCTGTTCTTCTTTTAGTGGTTCTTGCTCAGAGAGGTATAGATCCTTCAGAAATGGCTTGTTTGCAAGTGCAGCAGCACCTGAAGTACCCCTATCCAAACTTTCAATATGGAGATGTCTTAGTTCTGACAAGGCTTTAAGGTCATCTAAGTCACAACCCTCAGGTTCATTGTTGTCATGACCAATGATTAGACCAGATAGATAATTAAGATGTTTCAATTCACCAACACCCTTTGGTACATAGCTTAGGGAGGTTCCCTCCAGACAAAGGCATCTAAGCTCGAGCAATGCCCTGATGGACCCTGGAAGTTTGTGTAACCTTTGGCAACCTTGGAGGCTCAAGGTCTGCAAATTCATGAGATAGCCAATGGAAGAAGGTACGTCTCTGACCCGTGTTCCATCAAGACTGAGGTATCTCAGATGTACCAAGTTGCCAATGGATTTCGGGAGAGCCTCAATTGCCGTATTACTCAAATCCAGTACACGCAAGCATGTGGTTGACTCAAGGAGAAGATCTATTGCTCTGACATTTGGGCTTTTGAAGAGCATAAGTGACCGTATGCTCATCTGCTGCTTCAATGAAATTGGATCCACCAAGCTGTTCTCCATGTTACACAATGTGAGATGTCGGGGCTTTGATGATAAGGTGTTTAATCTCTGTTGGCCATCAATTAGTATACTCTCTTCTGATATCAGAAAGCGAGCTAGTGTGCGGAGAAGGTCATGTGTTATCCAGCACTGTTCAACATTGTTGGGATTAGGCTGTAACAAGTTTCTACGTATCAGTTCGACATAGTTCTCTTCAGCTGATTCTTCCAGTAACTTGTTGTCTCTGGCATTTACAACGCCTTCGGCAATCCAATGACGCACAAGGTCAAAGCGCTGAATGGGGCATTCTTCTGGATACAAAGAGCAATGGAGGAAACACTCCTTTAGTTCAGAAGGCAGATCAATGTAACTCACGTATAGAGCTCGTGGTACATCTGGATGGACCGACTGCATGGACCAAGAATCACTTCTCAGGACCATCTCCCACTCAGCCTTGCTCCTGCCTCGTGACCTCAGCACACCCGCAATGACCTTGATTGCCAGAGGATGACCTTCACATCTATCCACAATTTTGATCCCAATTTCCTTCAGTGCCGCAAGCTCTTCCGTTTTGCATTCAGGAAGGACCTGTTTGCGCAATAAATCCCAGCCACTCTCAGTGTCCATCTTTTCAACATGGTGGACAGTTGCCTTCATGCTTGTTGCCACTTCCTCATTCCGTGTGGTGATCAGTATTCTGCCTCTAGCGACGCCATCTCCCAATGGATCTTTGAGCAGATTGTCCCATATGCCCGGGCTGTCCAAGTCATCCATGACAATCAGGAACCTCCTTGAAAGAGCACTACTGAGGAGGCCAAGGAGTTCCTCCTTGTTCTCTGTGTCCCCGACGTTGGCACCGGCACCCCTGATTATCTTCTTCAAGAAATCTACCTCTGACAAATCCTTGGTCATCTTCACCCAGACACAAGTTGGGAAGTTTTCGGTCATCCTGTCATCGTTGTATATCTCCCTAGCAAGTGTCGTCTTACCAATCCCCACCGCGCCAACGATGGCAAACACATCCACCTTCTTCTTACCCTCTCTAAGCATCCTTGGCACAAGGCCACCCACAGCCTTCCAGAGCAGCGCCCCTACTGCTTGAGGCTTAATCGCGTCATGGAAATGCTTACACATGTTATCACTGAACGAGTTCCTTCCCGAATCGGGGTTTACTGATCCAGCGGGAAGCCTGGGCATTTCCTCCTCAACCTCCCTCAGCCTTAGATCAATGTCCCTGATCTTGAACCCAATTTCATGGTGGAACTTGCGGGGTCCTGCGTGCTTGAAGCAGGAGAACACGGAGGAGCATCGGACCTTGGGCGTGGGCGGGTGGTCGTCCGCGAGGATCCTGCCGCCCTCGATCATGCACACATCAAGAACGTCGTCAACCTCGTACATGGCATCCTTGAGCTGTGCCACCCAGGCGTCGACTTTGGCGCTCAGCAGCCTCCTCCGCTCCTCGTGGGAGACGACGGCTTCGATGCGCCAGAGCGTGGCCAGAAGGCCCCGGACGTCGTCCCCGATGCCGAGGGCGGCGCAGGCTTCCTGGCCGGCGAAGTCCTCCAGCGACGCCGTGCATCGCTTCACGAAGGAGTCGAGCACCATCGCCATTGACTACGGGCCCCCTGCTTGCCCCTTTAAAGGAAGGTATCCAGCCCCTGCACAAGAAAATTCCGTGGTGTTGATTTTGGAAAAGAAACAATTTTTCCCCTTTGCACTCGCCCATCGATAGAGGAACAATCCGTAAAGGAAAATCCTTGGATCATTGATGAGGAAAGTCACTGAATTTGTAAAAACGGTTCTAAGGCCAGAGCAAATAAGGAAGAAAATTCTTGGAATCATCTAATCAGATAAAAATGAAAAGACCATTTGATTGAGCGGTGGATTTGATCGACATACCAGAGGCTGGAGAAAGAAGGTTGGGGCAAGCGAGGAGGAGGCGGAGGAAGAGAGGAAGGCGATAGCTAAAGGTGGCGATGGCTACCACCTTCCTCCCCTCCCCTCCCCCTATGGCCCTATCCCACTAAGCGCAACAAAGCATGAAGCTTCTCCTCCTCCTCCTCCTCATTAAAAAAAGCATGGAGCTTTGGCTGTCGTCTGGTTCCGTCCGATCACCAGCACCACCACCACCACCACCACGAACTGGGTGGAGGATGGGGTTGCCTCTTCTCCTTCTAATTAAGCTAGGCAAGGCTGTAGTACTACTGTATCCACATTTGGTCTTGTTTAGCAAGGACAGTTTGCAAGATTATTCGCCCGTCTGACTAGGACAGCAAAGCAATTCTCTTCCTATACCATCCAATTATTGATGGGAAGATTTTGAGAGTGTACTAGTAGATGAAGAAAACCATTCTCTGGAGTACTGAACCGCCGCTTGACCAAGATGTAATGGCACATGCAGTATAGTCTGCTTTTACTTTTGACCCAGATGAAGATTGAAAGTGAATTAGCAGCATCTCAACCATTAAGAAAATCGATTGATGAGAAACGGCAAGCCACAGCCATTCAATTCAAGGGACTCGCTGTCTTCTTTCGTGGCCGAGTTGAAAATTGTTTATTCGCTTGGGAGGATACACATGAACAATTCAAAACTCCATATGCCAACGCCACACCGTCATCATGCATCATGCATAGGAACAAACCAGAGTAAGATAGAGATCTCCATATGCCTGCCTCCAGTGATAGCTGTTATTATTTTTTGTATTAACAAGGAAGCAGTCGGCTTCCTCAATAATTAGAATGATCCAGCCAGAGAAGGTCATGTCATCAAATTTGCATACTCAGCACTCTATTTCTAGCAAATAGTGAGGGTCCCAACTCCCAAATGTAGACTAAAACTAAACCCCTTGTCTGAGGACATCCAGTTAAACAATACAATCTCCGCAGCATAATTAAACATATTCAAAACCGTCAGATTCCAAAAAGAAAAGGATAACTGCACATAATGAAAGTCGTAAATGAAATTATTTCAATTAGGAGAAACCCCTTGGGCTCTCTAGAAGTAAAAGAAAAGAATAGAAGAATAGGAAAGGACTTTGTGGCAGTGACAGGGATGAAAAATGGATCGCCATTACAGTAGGGCCTGAGCTGAGGTTCGTTTGTTCAAAACGTCAACCAGGTGACGAGCCGGCAGGAGGAACAAGAAGAAATAAAAAATATGAAGGGAAAGGGGCATTCCGAGAATTGAACTCGGGACCTCTCGCACCCTAAGCGAGAATCATACCACTAGACCAAATGCCCTTTTTGCTTGTCACAATCTTATTTACTAAATTTTTTTGTTAGTAATTTCCCCTCCCTACAGTATCATGACAACAACGAAGCTTTTGTTTCAAACAGATATAAGCTGTACTACATAGTAAAAACAATAAACTAAGCCAGCCAGCGGTAGCAATTATCTACCTATGTCAATGTGGACAAAAATGAAGCAATTTGAAAAGAAGCTAGGAGCTCTTGTTTTACACTACAGGAAACAG
The DNA here is from genome assembly GCA_030760725.1 of Neostapfia colusana. Lineage (NCBI taxonomy): Eukaryota > Viridiplantae > Streptophyta > Magnoliopsida > Poales > Poaceae > Neostapfia > Neostapfia colusana. The sequence continues at coordinate 143,879,521 of JASWHV010000001.1, forward strand.
GGCAACATACGACAGCCAGTATAACATACGACGGCTAGCTGTCGTATATAAACTTACATACGACGGTCAGCCGAAGCTGTCGTATATAAGTTTATAAACGACAGCACAACCGTCGTTTAGTACGTGGCTGTCGTATATAAGTGTTATATACGACAGCCAACCCTAGGCTGTCGTATATAGCAACAGCCAACCCTAGGCTGTCGTATATAGCAGTTATATACGACAGCCAACCCTAGGCTGTCGTATATAGCAGTTATATACGACAGCCACACCGAGGCTGTCGTAAATAAGCCTTATTTACGACGGCCCATGTTGTGGCCGTCGTAAATAAGGCTTATATACCCGCGGGGGGCTCGGGTCGGCGCGGGCATTCACGCCCGCGCCGACCCGAGCCCGAGCTGCCCGCCGCCGCCCGCCCGCCGCCGCCAACCGCCGCCCGGCCGCGCTAGGCCGCCGCCCGCCCGCCGCCGCCAGCCGCCGCCCCAGCCGCCCCTCCGGCCGCCACCGCAAGCCGGCGCCCCGACCTGCCACCCGGTCGCCGCCCGCCAGGCGCTGCCCGGTCGCCGCCCCGACCGCCCCCCCCGGCCGCCCCCCGGCCGCCGCCCCGGCAGCCCCCCCGGCTCGGATCCTCACCAGGGACAGGTAACGAACTGCTTGCTGTTGGCTTCCTTGGATCTTTTCTTTTGTCAACAGCTAGTAGTTCAGTTCAGGAGGCTAGTGAACAGGAGGCCAGGTTAGCCAGTGTTTGGTTTCAACAACCAGTTGACCCGGCCTCAATCATCATGAGAAAGGCATATGGCAAAACACATGATCAACATCGAATGTGTAGTATATTATGGTATTTGAGACGATAGTTGAGCATAAAAATATAATTCTTCGTGAAATTCTGCGTGGCTCAAGTAAGTTGACTCAGGATTGTATATGCATGCGCAGAGCGAGTAGGCAGGCCGGCCTTCAGTTTCAATGTAGTCTTGCGGTTGTTCGGTTCATCGGTTGTCAGCGAGCGAGGATAGGCCGTAAGGATTTAACACTTACACATGGCCATGGTATTACTCTTACATGATGTAGAGGACGGTGTGATGTCAGTCAACACATTGCAGAGATCTGAGAAAAAAACATTATTGAAGCAAGAACATGTAAAAAGTTAAGAATCGCAGAGCCTTAGTTAGTAAACAAAACGTCCATGCCTTTAGTTTAGTTGGTTCCTAAACCATGCATGAAATTGTGGGTTTTGCTAGAATCAACCCTAATCGTGGGCATTTCATTTAGAGAAGGCCAGGGAGTCATACTATTTCTTACTATATTTGAGTACTTTATTTGCAGTGTTTCATCTAATGCATGTTGCAGTTCTTTGTTCTCCCTTGAAGAAGTCTGTACAGCCATCCATCTTCTGCATCAACATTATTATTAGCACAAGGTGAAGCACTAGCATACTAAATTATTGTGTCATGTGATGGGTCAATATATGTAGCCATCTCCCATATACTACAACATGGAAAGTTAGCAGGTAGATGCATGCTCTAAAAGAATGCTCAACAAATAGATCTATCCTGTCCTTTATTTAGGTACGACTGTGGGAAACTTAGTTGGTGATGATAGAAACGTCAGCGCCCTGATCAGGGAAATTCCAAAGAGTTGACCTGGGCTCCATACAACACTAGCCTCTTAGCGTTGGAAGCGCTCTTCGCATCACATGACCAAGCTCCCCACTTGACTTCGGTACCCTTGTCATTTGGTGTGGGGATCACAACACCATGCACTGCATACCCATCAAACTAATCCACCCATCGCTATTGCTGTCTTGACTTCCATATGTACCAAGGTTGTTTGTTGAATAGTACAGGACATGAGATAATAAGATTGAGAGAGGGGTCTCCCCTTCTCTTTAATACGCCGTGTCACCGAGAGAGATCTCGAAGTCATGGCGCTTCGGGAGAGCTTGGCTCGGCAGGAGGAGGCCTTGGCGAGAGAGCGAGAGAACAACAGGGCTGCCATGGCGTACCATGCGTCCTATATGGCACAGATGCAAGCGGCAATGGAAGTAAGAAATATACAATTATAGTTTAATTACATTGCATTTCAAATAGTTTTGTAAATTGTAATGTTTGAAATGGCAGGCGCTAGCTCGACAGCAAGGGCAGCAAATCCAGATACCGTTGTGGCAGCCACCTCCGTTCGTGCTAGAGCTGTCGCCACCACAGGAGCAGTTTCCTGGAGTACAGGTATAAAAAGAAAGTTACATTAAGTGGAAGCCCCAACCGCTAAGAATCCTAATGAAACTAGAAAAACAATTGTAAACTTGTACATATGTCACTTTGTTTCGCAGGGATCAGGGATGGAGGCTCAGACTCCATCGTCACAGCTAAGGGCGCCAGGTTCGCCGCGACAGGATGACTTCTTCGCTCCCGGAGGTAGTGGAGGGGCTAGTAATCAATAGATTTGTGATTTTGTTTTCATTTGTGTGGATGTCAGACTTTGTGATTGTCGATGTGTACTATTACACTTTGTTGTGAATTTATATATCAAACTGTTTTTTGTTGTCTTTGTATGTGTAGCTGGCCATCGAGTCAGGTTAGCCGTTTTCTATTTTTTTTTAAAAAAAATGAAAAAGCTTATATACGACGACCTGTATAGTTTATATACAACGGCCGCTATACAGGGCCGTCGTATATAAGCCTAAATTATATACGACGGCTGGGCCAGGCTGTCGTATATAAGACCTTATATACGACAGCCAGGGCTCAGCGGCTGTCGTATATAAGGGCTTATATACGACAGCCAGGGCCCAGCCGTCGTATATAATGGCCCTGGTCCACTGGGCCAAGTCCACGAAACGAGCCGTTGTATATAAGCGGCCGTCGTATATATACTGTTATATACGACGGCCCCGTCGTATATAACTATATATACGACAAATTATATACGACGGCCGCAAACCGTCGTATATAAACAACTGCCGTCGTATATAAACTATATACGATGGCTTCTGCTCTATATACGACGGTTTTAGCCGTCGTATGTTCACAGGAATCCTGTAGTGTTAATGCATGTGTATTTTATTTTGTTCGATGGTGTTTGATTAAATCCTAGTGGTCAGTAGATAGATATAGTGTTAGCAGCACTAGCAAACAACGACCGTATCCCTGGAGTATGATTGTATTTATGTATATATACGAATAAGAATAAGGGTGACCACACGATGGATATCGGACGACCAGGATCAGAGTTTACCAACCCACTTCGGTCCATGCATGCCACCTCTTTTTTTCCCCATGAATCTGCTGCAGATTTCTTACGAAGAAAAGAAAAAAAAAAGATGAGATGGGATCGCAGAGATCGGATCGGACGAGCACGTGAACTCTGTTGACATGTGGGCCCAGATTCCTCTTCTTCTTCCTTCTCTCTCGCTCTTTCTCTGCTATATGAAACTTTTGAAGCCTGGTTCTTGTTATAATCACATTCTACTTAATCTAAATTTTACCTGTTTCCATGGCGTTGTTAAGCTGCAACATGCATTTTTTTATTTCTTATTACTCGACGTTGGTTAGTTTAATTTTAAATTAACCAGCGTCAAATAATTTAAAATGGAAGGAGTATATACTCCCTCATCTATTATAGAATTATTGTCATTAGAAGAACGACTATAGCCTACTTTTAAACTAGAATATTTTGTTTTAACGATAATAATTAAAAACGAAGGTACTAAGTGTTTCCTTCTTTTAGAATGCAGGAGAAGGAATTTTCATTTGAGACCATTTTCATGTATGGAATTCATTGGTTCCAGAGAATGGGGGGGCTTACTTGAATAATACATAAGCAGACAGGGACCAAGACGCGAAAAAGGCCCTTTCTCTTTCTCCTTTAAAACCTCCACCTACCACTCTCTCGTCTCCCAGTCCAAGCTCAGAGACCGAGAGAGATCGGAGGACCCTGCCCTGGTAAGATTTCCACCCACTCCTCTCCTCCTCCACGGCATCCGATTCCTGTTTCTTAGCTTAGATCTGTTCGGTGCCTGCCTCTGCCTATGCATCAATTCTTTTTTCTTTTTTTTCTAAAAAAATCGGCTAGAACAGTATTGAAGCAGGGAGAGGGAGAAGCAGCTTCCTCGTTTTGTAGTTGACATTTTAGGTTAGAATGGATCCTTGCGCGCGCAAGGAATTTCGGCGGTTATTCCCGAAGTTTTCCTGTTTTAGGAGTAGAGCAGAGCTAAGTGAAATGAAAACAAAAACCATATCGGTTCTTCCCGATCGTTTTGGACCAGTTTCACCCCCTCCCCTACTGGCGGATTTGAATCGAGATGTGATAACTGCTGGATCTGAGACCTCTCTCCTCGTCCATGTGAATTCTGCGTGTCGCAGATCTGTTCCTTTTACGGGTTCATAGTAATGTTAAATGCAAACGAGATAGATTGTGTGCCATCGTTTCACGTCTTTACCCAGCCAGATGACTCCTTCTGATTTCGTTAAGTGGATAATCCGTTATCATATTCAGATCACACCCGCTTCCTTGTGCCTTCTAGGATTAAAAGCAGCAAAACATATTGTCTATTTTATTTTCAAGCAAAGTGGATCTGGATTGCTTTGTCTAGATATATGTATATTACTGATGCTCATCATCTTCTTTTTTTCCAACAACCAAAAACCTGTTTTCGGCATTTGGGTTTTCCCTGGACCACTGTGTCCCATGCTATGTACAAGCTTCTGGTACTTGCCACACCACATGCATGTAACATCAAATCAACTCAACCTTATTACTACTTGTTTCCTGTCTTCACAAAGACGCAAGGTGCCAATCATCTTTGTACTTGCGTCACAGGGTGAATGCTACTCAATGATTCTTGGCATCACCTTTTACTGGATCCTGCAACATTATCAATACAGCTGTTGGTGAAAACATGGCTTTTATTCTTTTATACTCTAGTCTAGTGTTGCATCTAACTCCTCTCTGCATGCATTCTTTCCACTTTCAGAATCAGCCTCCAACCATGGCAGATGTGCAGGCGCCGCTCTTGCGTCGCAAGAGGAAGAAGGGTTTGGTGGACTACCTGGTACAGTTCCGATGGATCCTCGTCATCTTTGTGGTCCTTCCAATTTCAGCTCTCATCTACTTCAATATCTATCTGGGAGATATGTGGTCCGCCATGAAGTCAGAGAAGAAGCGCCAGAAGCAACATGATGTGAATGTGCAAAAGGTTGTCAAACGCCTGAAGCAGAGGAACCCAAAGAAGGATGGCCTTGTTTGCACAGCCAGGAAGCCCTGGATTGCTGTTGGCATGCGCAATGTAGACTACAAGCGTGCCAGGCATTTTGAGGTTGATCTCTCCGCCTTCAGAAACATCCTTGAGATTGACAAGGAGAGAATGGTTGCCAAGGTTGAGCCCCTTGTCAACATGGGTCAGATAACCAGAGCTACCTGCCCGATGAATCTCGCCCTTGCAGTCGTCGCCGAGCTCGATGACCTTACTGTTGGTGGGCTCATCAACGGCTATGGGATTGAAGGGAGCTCTCATCTGTACGGTCTTTTCTCAGACACAGTTGTAGCATTGGAAGTTGTTCTTGCAGATGGCCGAGTCGTCAGAGCCACCAAGGATAACGAGTACTCTGACCTCTTCTATGGCATTCCCTGGTCCCAGGGAACACTTGGGTTCCTTGTTTCTGCTGAGATCAAGCTCATTCCCATCAAGGAATACATGAGGCTCACGTACACTCCAGTTAAAGGGACACTGAAGGAAATTGCTCAGGCCTATGCTGATTCTTTCGCGCCAAGAGACGGTGACCCTGCAAAGGTCCCTGACTTTGTTGAAGGAATGGTGTACACAGCGAGCGAGGGCGTCATGATGACTGGTGTTTACGCTTCCAAGGAAGAGGCAAAGAAGAAGGGCAACAAGATGAACAGCGTTGGGTGGTGGTTTAAGCCTTGGTTCTACCAGCATGCTCAGACGGCGCTCAAGAAGGGTGAGTTTGTGGAGTACATCCCGACAAGAGAGTACTACCACCGTCACACCCGGTGCCTGTACTGGGAGGGGAAGCTGATCTTGCCGTTTGGCGACCAGTTCTGGTTCAGGTTCCTGTTGGGTTGGCTCATGCCACCGAAGGTGTCTCTGCTGAAGGCCACCCAGGGAGAGTCTATCAGGAACTACTACCATGACAACCATGTGATTCAGGACATGCTGGTGCCTCTGTACAAGGTTGGAGATGCTCTTGAATTTGTTCACCGGGAGATGGAGGTGGGTTTTCGGTTTCTCATTGGGCCACTTACTGGTGAACAACTAGAACATTAGATGTGTGTTACTTGTCATCGTGAGTGGCTAACTTAGACTGCTCTTTGTTGTTACAGGTGTACCCACTGTGGCTGTGCCCTCACCGGCTGTACAAGCTCCCCGTGAAGACCATGGTATACCCGGAGCCAGGGTTCGAGCACCAGCACAGGCAGGGTGACACGAGCTACGCCCAGATGTTCACCGACGTGGGCGTGTACTACGCCCCTGCAGCGGTGCTGAGGGGCGAGGAGTTCAACGGAGCGGAGGCGGTCCACAGGCTGGAGCAGTGGCTGATCGAGAACCACAGCTACCAGCCGCAGTACGCCGTGTCGGAGCTGAGCGAGAAGGACTTCTGGAGGATGTTCGACGCGTCCCACTACGAGAGCTGCCGGCGCAAGTACGGCGCGGTGGGCACATTCATGAGCGTGTACTACAAGTCGAAGAAGGGGAGGAAGACAGAGAAGGAGGTGCAGGAGGCGGAGGCCGCCATCCTGGAGCCGGCCTACGCCGACGAGGCATAACCTTAGCAGACGGACCTCTCCATTCGGTTTCTGATGATTTTTAGATGTTGATCTAGTCCAAATTCAGACGGACGATCCTATCCAGTCCTTAGTGTTGCTTAGAACTTGTCTAGTACTCTTGATGATTGTCAGTGTCGTTACCCTTTATTATTATGGAACTTATTGAGAAATTTCCATTGCCTCGCGGTTGGTTGGTTATTGGTGCAGAGTCCCATTGAAATGTGAGCAGCTGATGATTTTGCTGGCTTGACTGGTGTGGATGATCACTAGGGGGAGTGAGAGAGACACAGCATGTGGGTGGCACAGTGACACACAGCTCAGCTGGATCGTCCCTAGCGGTTCACGGCATGTGGTGCGTGCATTGCTGTCTCTTGCTGCTTTTTTTTTTGCGACGAATCTATTGCTGCCTCCTTTTTAACGCGCTGCTACCCTAAACCCTACCTTGTTCATTCGCAACCCCAAGAGGGAGAGGGAGAGGGAGAGAGAGAGAGAAGCAAGATTAGAGGTCACGGCACTTGAGTAGAGGATAGGAGGATAGATCTGCTGCTCTGCAGCATGAAGAAGAAGAAGCAGCAGCTCCTCGTTTTTCTCCTGCTGGTCCTTGTAGCGCAGCACCAACAAGAAGCTGCAGCTGCTGATCCACAACCCCAACCCCAGGCCCAGGTGAGAGTAGTAGCGTTGTGGGTTCCATGGATATAGATAGATCTGCATGCATGATCCACACATGACATTTGCCCAACGCAGCAACAGAGGAGGATGGTGAGATCCCTGCTTCAGGCTCCCAAAATAGGTAACCGTCCCGTCCATCTCCGACTTGCTGCTGTGACTATGACTACCCATCTCCATCTCCATCTCTGAAAATGCATGCAGACTGCCCCGGGACGTGCTTTGGCCGGTGCGCCCGCAACTGGAAGAACGAGATGTGCAACAAGATGTGCAACGCGTGCTGCCATCGCTGCAACTGTGTGCCGCCGGGGACAGGCCAGGACACCCGCCACCTCTGCCCCTGCTACGACACCATGGTCAATCCACGCACCGGCAAGCTCAAGTGCCCGTAGAATACACAGCTATTACCTACCAGCTGTTCCAATCTCGGCCGATCCACTCAGTATCATGTGATGTAATGTAATGTAAACCTCGCTATGTGGAATAAACAGATCCAAAACTTTTTCTCCCATCTCCAGCAGCACAACCCATGATATCTTTCTTTTTACTGCATTGCATACATGTTGAGGAATTCAGCTGGTCATTCTCCTTCAGTTCAGGATCTGGGATGCTTCACCAGCCTGTGATTCTTCTGATTCCACATCTTCCGAATCAAACTTGCTCATCTGAAACCACCACTCGCCCTGCATTAGGAGAGGACAACTTGTACAAGAGTAGGGTACACATAAAAATGAAAGATTTTGTAGGCCACGCTTGGAACACGAACGCGCATCTGACACTATTCAGCTGTATATCATTGTTTCATACGTACAGAATTTGGAGTTCCAAAAGGGATTTTTTTTACATTCTTTAGCTCTCTGTATCTTCATTCATATTACGTACAAAAAAATACGAAATCACAAGCTTGCTGCATTTGAAAGAAAGATTCAGCCAAGATATCGGAGCAGGACGCCGTCGTTACCCAGCACGAACCCTTTGCTGTCATCAAGGAATCTGTATACAAACCACAGCACCTCAACAGTTTGCACAATGTCTCAGCCAGAATAGCAAATCGATCCATCAATATATATATATATAATTGTTGCTTACTTGACAGAGTAGAGATTCCCGGGAATGTTATCAGCAGCCTTGTCGCGCACCCAGCTCTTCCCGCCGTTTGTTGTCTTGAGCAACACTCCGCTTCCACCTGCCGCCCATGCCTCATCCTGCAGCACCAACAGCATCTGTTCAATCTCCATCACCATTGCAGCTACTTTTATTTTACTAAATAAGTAGCCCATCGCAGCACCAGATTACCTGTGAGCGATAGCCGACATCAAGAATCCCAAAACCCCGACTCTGCACTTGCACTTCCTCAAAGTCTTCAGTTATCTACATACACCAATTTGTGGTGTAATTGACGTTAGTGCCAGGGTGATATCCTTTGAACAGAAAAAAGACCAATCCGTTGCTGCTGATGATGACAAGATAAAAGGATTCGTAACATCTACATTTACCCCGGTTCCTTTGCTAAGGAAGAGTCCACCACCGCGCACCAGAAGCCAAAGTCCACCGTCCGCTCTCCACCCCATATTCTGAATCCTCCGTGCCACCGCCCTATTGTGCGGTTGCCAGTATGGCTGCAAACACATGTGTGCACACTTGAGAACCCACCCCGTGACAGCCTTATCATCGAGCAGAATACATATATAACAGACCTGCCCAGGCTCCCATGTCAAATAAAAGTTCCCTCGGCTGGACACAGCAACGTAGCGGCCGTCAGGTGAGCGGTTCACCGTGTTGAAAGTACCAGTGTAGTAACTCGCACCGCTAATGCCACTTGAAACTGTTCTGCATCACATATAAAAGGAACAGGAGATGGAGCAGATGAAAAGTTATATGACCTGGTCATGCATCAATAGTGTCCTTTAGTTCACTGCTTCTGGAAGTGGGTAAAATTTCTACCTGTTCAGAGTAGCGGAAACAGTCTCTTGCACGGCAGCCTTCCAGTTGTAGCCACGGTTAGAAGTAACATAGATTGCTCCCTCATCAGTAACCATCTCTGCGCTCTGCTCCCCGGTAGCTTTTATGTAAACCTGCCTTGTCACAGCAAATTAATTACTCTTCCGGAAATGTCTTGTAAAAAAAATAGGGTTAGGATGCAAATGCAAACATCTCTTATTATTACCATATTCCCAGGAAGTTGGGCGCTCAAAGGTATCCTTTCCCAGCTGTCTCCGGCGTCTGAAGTGTGCAACAGAATCGCAGGCTTCCCGATGATCCATCCTTCTTTCCCCTGGAAGCTTACTGAGTTGAATCTGTAGTTGAAATCTTCGTCCTCAGCAGAAGGGATAGAGCGAGGGAACCAGGTGTTTCCACCATCTTTTGTCTCCAATATTGTCTGCCTTGTGCCAAGGAGAAAGCCTGGAATCCAGCAAGGGACGCATGAGCCTTGTTTGTTTAAGTGTTAGCCAAGTGTGTACTAGCCTCGTAATGCAAGTGTTGCAGCCATAAGCTGAATAGCTGATAAGCGAAAGGAAACTAAGAACGTTGCCACACACTGATAATAGGATTGTTTCTTTGCATTGTTTGAATAATAAACGGCGGCATTGATCTTCAAAAAAAAAACAGTAAATAAAGGGCGGCATTGTCATTGAAGTACCGTGGGAGGGGTCGTCGGGGACGAAGGCGATGTCGAGGAGCACGACGCCCGGGTCGATGGGCAGGGTCACGCGCTCCCACTCAGACAGCCCCTCGGCGCGTGCCGTGGGAGCTCGGGGCGGTAGCAGCACGAGCGGGGCGACGGCGGCGGTGTGGGCAATGAAGCGGCGACGGCCGACGGCGGCGTCACCATGATGTGAGGAGTGGGAGGCGCGAGGGGTGAGGCGGCCGCGCCGGCGGGAGGAAGGGAGGAGGAGATGGAGGGAGGGGGTGGCGGTGGAGTTGGCGGCCATGGGAGTGGAGACGTGGCAGCGCAGCGGCGGTGGTGCTCTGCGCGCGACGTCCTCTTCTCTTATCCTGCTGGCCACTCCACTTTTTTTTTTTCAGAGGAGTGGCGAGCTTTCTTGGGCCAAACATTCTAGGCCCACGCAGTTTTTTTCTTCAAAACTAAAAATAAAAACAAAAACAAAAATCGCGGCAGCGGCGGCGGCGCAAGTTCAGGTGCGGCACGCTCAAAAACTGACTGGTTCGCCTACCATGTTGTTCTGACCTCACCCACCTACGGGGTCCAGTCTCCACGGACGGCGGGAGCTCGCCGGCGCTGCCACCTGCCGTCCTCGGCGACCGTCACCGGTTCAGCTACCATTTTACTCAGAGGTAGGACAGCTAGTCGCTCCGCGTCTACTATGCATGCCTCCAGGAGAAGAGCCGTAGGAGACGAGATGCTGTGCTTATGAGGTGCCTGATGATATGCCTACACCAGATAAAAGCAGGACACACAAGCAAAGCTTTCATCCCAACTCTCTTGATCCGTTGCAGGTCCTCCTCCTGCCATGTTCTTCCGTGATGCCCGAGGAGCAACAGATGATGTTCTTCACAGGGGCTGTGCGCCCGTTGTTGCAGGAGGGACAGAACTATACTTACGGTGGTATATCTATGGCAAGCCCAGTGTTCTGCAATCATCCATGGACGTCACTTCCGCTGTTTGGTCTGAGCTAGCTGAATTTCGGGAGCGTAGGCAATGGGAAGAAGCTGTAGAGCTGGTGGTCAAGGCTGGTGACTCCAAAGCTTGCCACTTATCCATGAATAACTGGAACAGACTAAGCCGCAGCTTAGAAATTATCAGGTCGTCAGGTTCCCCTCCTTCTGCCTTCGCCATACCATACAATACATTTAGCAAACAGCATGACACTGAGCTAACTGATGCCTCAGCTGATGGAACCCCTGAAGCCAGGGAGCTGGATTATGACTTCCTCTGTATTTTCCTAGCATGCCCGCGTGTTGAACTATACCGATCAATTGATTTGAGGTGTGAAGAGATGCTGGCGAACACAGGAGGCCTACATTCAGAAGCCTCATGGCTGCTTGATATTGGCTTGCATCCAAACATTAACTCGGCAACTCGCGCCATTGGCTACAGGCAAGCCATGGAATACTTGCTGCACTGTAGGCAGAATGGAGGTGAAAGCACCCTGCAAGAGTTCATGGAGTTTCTGACCAAGTTTCAGGCAATATCTAGAAACTTTCCAAAGAGACAGATTACCTGGTTTCGCAATGAGAAGATGTATCATTGGGTTGATGCATCACAACCCTTCGACACGGTTGTTCAATTTGTCTGTGATGCTTACCATGACCCTGGTGCAAGGTTGGAAATGAGGTCTGGTTTTACTCTCTTATAATGTATTTTATTTTCCATCAGGAGATTGTCCTGCTTTTGGGTGTTGAACTGTTGATCAGTGACAAAAGGATCTCACAACAGGCCTTGTCAAATAGCCTTGACAAAAGGACCACAGAAATTCAGTTTTATAGGTGTTAATTCTTTTTTTGTCATGGTGCAAATGCCTTGTCAAAGAGACACAATGGAATGAAGGTTAGCTACTTCTTTCCCATCTTTCTTCATTGTTATTTATGAGCTGGAAATAAATAAGACGGTCCTGAAAAAATTCAGTGGAGATGGCAGGTTTCCTAAAGCTCTATACAAGTTGCTTTAGGCAACGCCCTCAACACTTTCATCTCAGAAAATATGAAGGTTACTTTCCACTAGCTAGAAGATTGACAAAGAGTAGTTTAGCTATCACTTTGAATGTGTCTTATACATGATACTGTGGAGCGACCTAACTTATGAGCCGCCAAACTACCCTTTTCTTTTGGCTCACACTTGACTTGTGATGCCAATCATGCAGCGCCACAACCAAACCAACTAGGTGATACAACTGTGGACTTTATATCTCAAAAAATGCACAGTGTCTACAAGAGCTATGAAATTTACTGTGACATTCTTAAGAAACACACACTAAGACATCAATAAAAATGGCAGTTATATATATGGTACAGCCCAAGGAATTATTGTAGCTTTGTGTTTAGACCTTAGAGGGTTGATAGACGGTTCTATATACTTCCTCGAAGTCTTTGACTTTTAGATGAGAGCTAACCAACTCTCCTAATGTTAGAAACAATAGTTTGGAGAGAGTAGCTATTTTCTTTAGATATAGACCTAATTCCAGCGAATTTTTTTCATACCTGAAGGAATTGTGCAGAGAGTCAACCAGACAACTGTGTGTTGGTTGTTAATTGTTCCTCTTTTTTGTAGATGCTTTTACTGTTGTCTAGCTCTTGAGTTTTGATTATAATTAACCACAAATCTGCCGCAGTATGTTTTTTAAGTGGGCAATACTTTTGTTGTTACTGGTGATGAGGCGGGAATCTGGTAGATGAATGATTTGGTAGATCTGGAACAAAATGAGTTTGGAAATGGTGTGGCTGTGACTGCATTGCACCTAACTAGACAACAAATCTGTCTTTTTCAGTTCTGGTAGAGACAGTGGCAGAGCACCAATATATATATATATATATAAAAGACATGTCAGAGCTATTTGTTAGAGCCATTTGCAGTTTTGACTAGTTAGAGCAATTTTTAACTGCAGCTGTACTCATAGTCGGAATTACTGGGAACTGAAAATAACCAGTGGTTTGCAGAAAGGGATAATATCTACTAAGTGAGAGGTAATCACTTCACTTAAGCGCCATGATTAATTCTCCATGAAAGAAGGCAAAAGAGAAGGGTAATGATGGAGACATATAGTAGTACACTGTAGCAAAGTAACCTTGATGGAGTGGGCATCTTTTGGTCTAGAGATGGATGGGCATTCTGAAGTACATTTTAAAGAAAGAAGACACTTGAACCTGAAGCATAATCTTTCATGGGCGCAGGACTTGATTATTATTCGCCTTATATTGATGAAGCCAGGTATGAAAACACTTACACGGGGATGGATATTGGGAGCAGCTGCAAAGCTATACTTTTGTCATCGAAAGCGACATGTTTTTGCTGGTTTTTGCCTTGTTATTCTGTTAACCAGATTTGTTGTTGGGAAGGGAGATGGCCATGCATGATGACCAACGGGTTTTGCAGGGAATCTACAGTTGATTCGGTCAAAGCAAGAAGAGCAAGTCGTCTCAGATGCATGACGACCGACGAGTAAGTACTACTTATACGGTATAATACTAGTTGGTCAAAGATGATGCCTTGTGGTTAGGCAGACATTTTTAAAAGCATCACCAGTTTGTGTCGGCGTCAAATTCTATTTATCAACAATTCCAAAACCCATTTGGTCTATATTTTACTACTGAATGTTGTTTCTTTCTTTGAAATATGATACGGGTGAACTGCTTCTGAAAACTTTGAAATTTGATTATATTACCAAAAGTTAGGTTTGCTTGCATGAGGATCTATTCTGGTAGTTCGGCTACGCCGATGTTGACCTAACCTGTTTTTCTTTTCTTTTTATTATTCGGAGAAGAAAAATGTAGGGCGCGTGAAAGAAACAGAGGAAAACCACCCGAGCTCCGACAAGTCGTTGAATGAAGAGAAGTTGCTTGGCTGGCGTTTCAAAGACACGCTTTTTCTCCTCCCTTCTCCCTCCACCGACCGCCTCCACCATTTCCCCGGATTCGCGCTCCGCACGCCGAGATCTGCCGATCGAGCCCTCTCCCGCGCGATTTGGGGGAGCCTCTGGCAGAGCTTTGATCGGCATGGGGATCTCGCACCCTCTGTCCGACGAGTACGACGCACTCCGTGGCGCCGTGCTGTCGCCGGAGAGGACGCCTCCGTCCTCTCCGCCGCCGCCATCGTCCTGCTGCACGCCGGACGACGATTACCTGCAGCACCAGGTCTCCAGGATGGATACGCTCGCCGGAATTGCCATCAAGTATGGCGTCGAGGTAATCCGCCGCCTCTTTCTTCCTTTCTCGCCAGAAAACGAAAACTTGTTTCCCTCCTCCCCTGAATCCCTCTGGTGCCTTGCTTCGTGGGTAAACTCAGCCTCTGTCTTGTAAGCTGCACCCTCCGCTCTGCAAAGGAGAAAATCATCTTTTCGCCGTGTTTTTCGCTATGCAAGGAACGTTTTCTGAATGAAATTCGCATCGTCGGGAACAGGTGCCTCAAACTTGAGGCAAATGCTTCTGTACTCTGCACAGGATCTGTGTTGATTGCTGATGAACTGACAATAACGACCTTTACCCATGTTTTTGACAGTTGTGCCGCGATTCCCGTCTCCTCCCTGTTGCCCATCACTGTGATGCATCATCTTTCGCACCATCACAATCTGCACGTCATAGCTAGGGGTGCATGTAATGTGATGCACAACGCTGACGCATGTCACACCAATACTGGAGTTGTGTCAAACGATGTCATTAATGATTTGCCTTTTGTAGATTTCTTACTCCCTAGTTGGAGTGGCACATTTTAGAAGCCTTAATTTCTTTCTCTTTGATATCTGAGACTCCGAGCGTTTGAGTTGCTAAACTAACACTTTATTTTCTTTCCCGTAGATATCAGACATTAAGAGGGCCAACAGTTTGGTGAGTGACAGACAGATGTTTGCACATAAAACATTGCTCATACCTCTACCAGGAAAGCCCGTTCCATCCTCTGTGAGGTTGAATGGTTCTGATCAAAGTATGAAAAGGTAAGATATTTCCTCATGTTTCCTCTTCACTTTGTATCCCAATCCCAAAATCCATTACTTTAAACTTTTGCGTGTTCCGAATTAGTAGGCGTTACATAAGTGTGATAATCCTCTTAAAAAATTAGATAAATACTATCTCTATGATGCAATACATGTGCACATGTTGAGGTCATGTTCTATGCTTTCTGCAGAGCATGGGCTCCAAGCCATCAGCAGAACAGAGATGCTTCACCTGCGATGAGTACTTTGCAGAGATACTACAGTCTAACACCTCAAAAAGGAAATACCATGGATTTCAGCACTGAAATGTCCGTGTATCATAAGGGCAGTTTCCAGAATATGGCCCGTGAATCGTTGCTCGGTTCCTCTGCAGCTCCTGGCATGCTGGGTACTGAGAGAAGCTGGGACTGTGATGGCCCAGGAAATGGCTTTCCAGCAGCAAATGGTGCCACTGCGGCCAAGAGCAACAAACCAAGGCAAGATGGTTCTATGCGCCGGCGACAGAAAGTGGAAGCAGATCGTTTGTCTAACGCAGACGATACCCAGGATGATTTCCTAGCTGACCCAATTAAGGTGATCAAGAGTCTATTGCCAAGGCCAATCTCCAGTATCCGTCTAAACATGGATACAAGCAAGGCAGATTCGAGCCTGATGAGCAACAGTATTTCATTTCTCAACGGGTTCAGATCGGTGCGGAAGTCGCCAAGCGCACCTAATTTTGCAGATACAGAGAACGGGATCTCTATATGGTCAAGCTCAACGTGGACCTTCAACCATGAGTCCTTCACCCGGCCGTTGCTTGATAGCCTGCCAAAACCTGTATCAGCTCGCAGGACCAAGACTGCCATGGACTGAACTTAGTTGGTGACTACTTGCTCCTTGCTACGGCAGAGGTGACTTGGCAGCTGAGGATATCTGCCGTGCCAGTGCTCGTTTTGCACGTCATGGTTACGGTGCAGATTTGTTTTGAGGCTCCTTTGGGCGTTGCTGTGATACAGATTTGTCGATTGGTTTGTTAAAAGTACAGCAGAGGCCAATGAAAGCAACGGACATTGTTGTATGCTAGGCCGTCGCACAAACTGCAACTTTGTATTATCACTATGCCTGAAAAGAACTAAAGTTGATTCTCCCTAAACTTGTCGAGTTTATATATCCCTTATATCACTGACATCCTCCTTGCTCGGCCAATGAGAATTCGGTATATATATATTTCGTATCGTATCCTAACCTCCTGATGCATTCAAAGTGATCTAATTGTATCGTAACTAACGAAGACATTCGTCATAATCTCTATTTATCTTTATATATAGCCGCGAACGTACAGAAACAAGTTGAGCAATAATCCATCTACTAGTTAACAATCGAATCTAGTTAATCCAACAACCTGCAGGCGAGCGAGAGGTGACGGAGAACCATGTCGTCGTCGTCGGCGGCGAGCAGTGCGGGTGCGGCGGCCATCCTCGTCCTGGCCCTTGTCCTGGTCGCGTCAACGGCGGCGGCGGCCAGGTCGGTGCACAGCAACAAGTACGAGAGCGTGTTCGACCGGCAGCAGGCTGACCTGGTGGAGGCCCTGCCGGGGCAGCCGTCGGAGGTGGGGTTCCGGCAGTTCGCCGGCTACGTGACGGTGAACGAGACGCACGGCCGGGCGCTCTTCTACTGGTTCTTCGAGGCCACTCACGACGTGCACAGGAAGCCGCTGGTGCTGTGGCTCAACGGAGGACCTGGATGCTCGTCGGTTGGGTATGGAGCCATGGAGGAGCTGGGTCCCTTTTTGGTCCAGAAGGGAAAGCCTGAGATCGCCCGCAACCCAAACTCATGGAACAATGGTCGTCGTCGTCGTCGTCTTCTTCCTCCTCCTTGCATTGCTTCAGTTCAGTTGGCCTGCTGCTGCGCAGCTATAACTTAACTGCTTCTTGACAGATGCGAACCTGCTCTTCTTGGAGTCCCCTGCTGGTGTTGGATTCTCCTACACCAACACCACCCAGGATCTCAGCGAGTTTGGAGATGCCTTGACTGGTATTTTATATATATATATATTCGATCTTAATTTTCTGCAGGTCGTTAGTACATATTACTAGCAGCTAGCTAGCTAGCTATAGTATTGATTCATCATGCATGCATGCCTGCCTGTAAATAATAATCATCCTGGTCGATCGACTGCATTATCATATGCTGCTGCTGCTGCTGCTGCTGATGATGATGAATTGAAGCCCACGACGCGCACTTGTTCCTGGTGAAGTGGTTGAATCGGTTCCCGCAGTTCAAGGGCCACGATTTCTACATCGCCGGAGAGAGCTATGCTGGTATGTATGGACGCGCGCATGCAGATGAATGTGATATATTTAATATTGTAAGAGCTAGAGCGAGCTGATCAGCTTTACATGCACGCACTGCACGGCGGCGCCAGGCCACTACGTTCCGCAGCTGGCGGAGAAGATCCTCGAGGAGAAGGAGAGGAGGAAGCGCATCAACCTCAAGGGCATAATGATTGGGAACGCCGCCATCGACTCGAGCTCCGACGACCGTGGCCTCGCGGAGTACGCGTGGCACCACGCCGTGATCTCCGACGAGGTGTACGGCGCCATCATGAAGGAGTGCAGCTTCTCGGACGACGGCGTGGAGAGCGACGAGTGCGGCGTTGCCTGGAACAAGTTCTTCGACGCGCTGCGGGACATCGACCTCTACAGCCTCTACACGCCGGCATGCACCGTCAACAAAGACGACGATGGTCGCCGTCGGCCGCTCGCTCTAGCTCCGACGACGACGAATGGCCGCCTCCGCCGCCTCCTTCCGTACAACTCGTACGACCCGTGCTCCGACAGCTACGTGATGGAGTACCTGAACCGCGCCGACGTGCAGGCAGCGCTGCACGCCAACGTGAGCGGCATCATCCCCTACAAGTGGACGCCCTGCAGCGACGCGCTCGCCAAGTGGGCGGACGCGCCGGCGTCCACGCTGCCGGTGATCAGGAAGCTTATCGATGCCAAGCTCAGGGTCTGGATCTTCAGGTACGCACGTACGCGCTGCATGGCATTGCATTATGCGTTGATGATGATGACGATGACGACGACGACGATGATGAGAAGATAACTAGTAATAATTATTGCAGCGGCGACACTGACGATCGCGTCCCGGTGACCTCGACTCGCTACGCGCTTCATAAGATGGGGCTCGCCACGGTGAAGGCATGGCGGGAATGGTTCACGAGCGATCAGGTGGGCGGCTACACGGTGGTCTACGACGGCCTCACCTTCGTCACCGTCCGCGGCGCCGGCCACATGGTGCCCATGATCACGCCGGTGCAGGCCAGCCAGCTCTTCGCCCACTTCCTCCACGGCAGGGACCTGCCAGAAAAGCCCCTCTCGTCGTCGTCGTTCGTCTCACGCGAGCTAGCTAGCTAGTTATTACCAGCAAGCAGCTTACAAGCATATATAGCTAATCTTAAATTAATTAGTAGTTTCATTTCACCATTTCAGCAGCTGGTTAATTACAAGAGTTTTTAGATGGTACGGTTTTGATATTCAGCATCATGATAGTAAATTGTTTTTCTTTTTTATTTGATTCCCTCCGTTTCTTTCTGTTTTAATTCTGAAAAATAATCAACGTGGAATAAAAAGAAACGAAACAAGTACGAGCCTCTACGCCGCCCTCGAGAACTCGTGTACAGAGCCAAACTAAACGCATGTGTGACAAACCCAAAAAAACAACAACTTTTAATTCGTAGAACAAGAAAGACACACCCTTTTGTGGCAGCAGATTTGTGATTTTAGCAGGTGCTGCCGTCGATGAAAATTGTTTCCTGGTTCCAAAAAAAATCTTCTGAATTGTTTCCTGGTTCGAAAAAAAAATCTTCTGACTTGTTTCCTGGTTCGAAAATAAAAATCTTCTGACTTGTTTGAAATAAAAAGTAGGCCAGATTAGCATTAGGATCTGGGAGCAATTCATTGGCAAAAAGAGAGAGAGGGAGAGAGAATCTGCAAGTAATTATTTGACGCTGTTAGTTTAAAATTAAACTAGCCGACGTCAAATAATTTGTTGAATCTGAAAAGACATGAAACTGAACATTTGCAGTGACAATGAAGGAAAGAGAGAGACAGAGGCAGAGTCCGGCTCGATCCAACTTGGAAGGATATTCGGAGCACATGCCGCCCATGGCCATGGAGGAGAAGGAACGGGCCTGACAGGTGGGACCTACTGCTCGACTGTTCTGGTACCCAAATCGTAACCGCGCCGCCTCCAACTTCCCCTTCTCCTCCTCCGTCTTCTCCTCCTTTCTCCATCCGAGGAGACAGAGGAGAGGAACCAGAAGATCGATTGCCTCTTCCCCACCCTGCCCTGCCCTGCTCGGTAATGCCCCCTCTCTCTCTCTCTCCCTCCCCCCCCTCTCTCTCTCTCTCTCTCTCTCTCTCTCTCTCTCCCTCTCTCTCTTTCTCTCTCTCCTGCCCTGCCCTGCCCTGCCCGGTAATCTCCCCCTCTCCCTCTCTCTCCTGCCCTGCCGGGGTGTTGCTCGAATTCTTCGTTTTCTGCGGGGAGATTCCAAAGGGCAGCAACCAATCCCCGGTTCCCTTCTCCTCGATTGTGTCTTCGTTTTCCCTCCCCCGTAAAAATGATTCTTTTCCTGGTTCAAAAGAAGAAGAAAAAACGATTCTTTTTTCTTTTCTTTTCTTTTCTTAGGAATAACAGAGAGTTCGTCCCTGTCTTTCGCTGTCCTTCCTGACTTCCTGTAATGGTGGAGGAGCTTCCTTTCCTGCCACGTCACGTGCTTAGTTTTGCATGTGTCTTTTTTTTTTCCTTCTTCTGACGGAGACCAATCTCGCTTTTGACAGGTAGCCAAGGAGGAAAACGAAGACTTGGAGGCTCAGATCAAATTCCCTATTAGCAGACAGGCAGGCAGGCAGGCAGGCAATTCCAAGTCCTCCTTGTTCTCACCACCACCTAGGTAAGGTAACAATTCAATTTTGGGGTATTTTGACCATGACAAACACCTGCTGATTCTCATTGTTAGGTCAATTGTGACACCACATAATTAAAAGATATGGCAGACAAGACTCTTCCATGTGCCAACTAAACTAAGCTACACGTGTTCTTTCTTTCTCTTACATACTATAAGAACAACCAACCCTTCCGTTCCTTTGAGCCCAATTCAGTTTCCTCCTTGGCGTGTGGCAGGAATCTGATCGCTGCTGAGAGGCTCCACGTCCACACCATGGCTTCCTTCTCAGGCCCCCTCCACCGGCCCCTCTCTGCCATGGCGGTCGCGGCCTTCGCCGCCGTCTCCTCCCTCGAGCTGCCCGACAAGTTCTCCCACCACAAGCTTGCTCATCCAACCGCTAACGCAGATGCACTTCCAGCCTCCGTCCAAGATGCCTCAGCCTTGCACTTTGTGCCACAGAGCCTGCATTCCATTAAGGTGCCGTTTGCGTCTCTGCCAGTCATCCAGACGGTGTACCAGTACACAAAGTTCGTCAACGCCCCAGCACAAGATGAGGTGATGCCTGCAATTCCTTCCTCCGCATCGGATGCGCTCTACCGCTGGCATCTGCCAGACCCCAGGGCCCGTGGCAACTCACCTGATAAGTCTCAGACGGTGGTGGTTCTCCTCGGATGGTTGGGCTCAAGGCAGAAACATCTCAAGAAATATGCCGACTGGTACACCTCCAGGGGTTTCCATGTTGTCACCTTCACCCTCCCAATGTCCGACATTGTCAGTTACAACCTTGGAGGGAAGGCTGAGAAGAATGTAGAGAGGCTCTCTGAACATCTTGCTGATTGGGTCAGGGAGGAGAGCATGAAGAAGATTATTTTCCACACCTTCAGTAATACTGGCTGGCTTTGGTACTGTAAACTAACGTGCCCTTAATTTGCCTGATTCTCTCCTTGAAATGTCAAGCTGAGTTTCTCTGTCATCTCATTCATGCAGTTATGGTGTGATCCTGGACAACCTGCAGAGGCAGGATCCTTCAGCGCTGGAGAAAATCAAGGCCTGTGTCGTTGACTCGGCACCTGTTGCTGCACCTGATCCTCAGGTAGAAATATTAACAACTCCCTTTTATTTTTCTGACTGTCAACTCCACCTGAGTTTTCCATTTATACCAAATGGTGGCCCAAACCCACCCGGTAAATGTACTGGGTTTGTCAAACACCACACAGTACGTGCGTGTCTGGAACTTATCTTCTACACTCGCCCCAAATTGCATTCTATGCTACATCAGTATTTCATCCTCTGTGTTCCTTCTCTCTTTATCTTTGAGCTTATGTTAGATAGAGTATCATTAATCAATTTACTCATGATCAGATTTGGGTATTCATATATTGTCTTCTGAACTCAGGTTTGGGCCTCAGGCTTTTCGGCTGCTCTTATGAAGAAACATAGTGTTGCCACAAAAGGAGCAGGATCAAATGACTTGAGGTCTGATGTCCTGGTCATGGAGTCTAACAGGAATCCCAAACCAGCAGCTACAGAGGCTGTTCTTCTATCAGCGCTTGAGAAGTTTTTCAATGTTGTTTTGAACTACCCAGCCATCAATAGGTATGCATCTTGCCTACAGATGCAGAAAGTCATTTGGCATAAGTGCGCTTTTTCAATTGTATGTTTCTGTTGTTATAAGTGGAGATTGGGGGCCACGACTGCTCACCTCATAAGAGGATCAGTCATCTGATCGATTGCTTTTACCATAGCATCCCATGATGTTGACCTTATGTCTCGGTAAAGTGTAGATATGTGTGGGGCAGATAGCTGTCTATCATATCTACAAAGTACGGTTGCCAAGTAAGTAATAATAACAGTTCAGTTAGTTAACATGGTCTGTTGTTTTTTTTTTAAAAAAAAAACAGGAGGTTGTCTGATGTGATGGAGCTCTTGTCGTCAAAGCAACCAAAGTGCCCACAACTTTACATTTACAGTTCCGCGGACAGGGTTATCCCAGCAAGATCAGTGGAGTCATTCATCGAGGGGCAGCGGAGGGCCGGGCATGAGGTGAGGGCCTGCGACTTTGTAACCTCACCTCATGTGGACCATTACCGGAGCAATCCAGAGCTCTACGCCTCTGAGCTCTCGAGATTCCTGGAGGAATCATCATCGTCGTGATTGAGATTGAGATGATGATGATGTGCATGCGTGCGTGTGTGTGTGTTTTCTATTTGGCCCTGGTCATCATCAACTGAAATGTGGCTGGATTATTGGAGAAACATTGATTTGTAATTCTTTTGTTGTTGCCATTGTGGGTTGACGTTAGAGACACGATTTCAACAACTATTTGTATCATAGTAACACAAAGCTACAACTTTATAAGCTTGTTTCATAAAACTACAACTATTTCGACTCTTGATAACAAGAAACTACAACTTTTTTCGACACGTGTGGATGACACATGGGACCAGGTCATGTAG
Organism: Neostapfia colusana; assembly: GCA_030760725.1. NCBI lineage: Eukaryota > Viridiplantae > Streptophyta > Magnoliopsida > Poales > Poaceae > Neostapfia > Neostapfia colusana. Next base: position 143,901,963 of record JASWHV010000001.1, read on the forward strand.
CACATACTAGTGTGATTGACATGATGATTCTGTCACAAAAGTTGTGGGTTATTGATATCTAGGTATGATATAGTTGTAGTTTTGTGAAATGGATAATAAAAGTTGTAGTTTTATGTTATAAGAGTAGAAATAGTTGTAGGATTGTGAAATCTACTTATTGTAAAAAGGTACCAAACCCATCTTATTGAGAGAGGGAAGAAACGAAAGCAGCTGCAACATGGGTAGTTATCTACATGCTGCTGCTGCTCATGTTTGTATTGCCTCCCAAGCTACTAGTTCTCGAAGCCTCAAAGCATGGATGGAGTAAGCAATGTTTCGTTGGTGCTAGCTAATGAAATGCTCATCAAGTTCGAAAAATGGAGAGAGGAATGGGAAGGCGGCTGCCCTGTCAAGTTACAGTAAATCAACAACAGATTACTTGCTTATAATCTGATTGGATTTGCTCCTGCCGTCTGACGATACCGTCAAATCAGCATGCAGTTTCGATTACGTCACTACTTGTAGTTTTGTTTCCTTTTTGCAATGAGTAATCGTGAGCAGATGCACAAGCCAAACTAATAACACTCTTAACCCCTTCGTGTCAAGCATTAGTACTCGTGTTGTTTATCTGTGGACACTGAAACATCGACCCATGCAGTAGCGGACGGTCTCGGCATTACAGCACAGCATAATACGGTCTAAAAATAAATAAAAAAACGGTTCCACCATGGACAGGAACAGAATCAACATGATACATATCTTGAAATATCTCATAAAAATTATATTTACAATTGACCATAGGAACCTGGGGAAAAAAGAGGGACAGCATCTTGCCTATATTATGTTAAACTAAAAAGAGGCTATCACGCTCACAAAGAACCAAATCTGCACAAGGCTTCAAGAAGTCATCGATGCACACGCCATGTTCTCTGCATTCTCCCTGTAGCCGACCATATTCAGTTCCCCGTTCTAGTCTTCAAACCTAACAAAACTGGAGCCATATTTCAGGTCACCAAAAATATCCTAGAATGTTCAAGGTGCCCCGACAAACGGAACATCAAATAGAAATGCAAAAACAAGGATTACAGCTGCAACAAACCTTCATGCTCAGCGACGCGGAAACAAATCCCAACCTGACTCTGGCTCTTTTCGCTTCATTATTAGCCCAGAACTGCTACCCTGCGACATACTCCTCGTGTGTTCATCCACAAAGATGGTCTGACCTTGAAACGGCACAGGCCAGCGCCTTCCTGCCTCTCTACGTGCACCTTCAGGTGGGATCCCGTAATTGAACCCCATACTAGGATGATAATAACTCAATTCAGTAGAAGACGGATGGGAGACACCAAGGCCTAAGCCTGGCAGGGGCGGTATGACTGGTGCACCCTTCCCATCAACCATGTATGGGACACACGCTGGTGCATAGAAAGCTGGGGAAAATGGCACAGCAGGTTGAGATGGGTAACTGACAAAGCCATAATCAGGCATATGTGCATAAGATTGAGCCGATCTTGCAGAGACTCTAGATTCTGCCCTTGGTCCCAAAAAGCTATGCTGCTGTTGGTGGCCATGTTCTTTCCGTCCAACAATTATCCTCTTACCCATAATTGTGACTGAAGAATGGTCTGATATATCCCTTGCAGAAGTCTTGACAAAAGGTCCATTGGTTCCTCGCGCAGAACCATCAGTGATTGACATGTTGTCATTCAAGTCAAAGTTTCTGACTGCAGGGTGCCTTGATGATGAGGATGAAGAAGGTTGGCTCCAATTTTCATTAAAATGTTGATGGTTCCACAGTGGCAGCACATTTCTTGCAGTGACAGTATCTTCCTTGTCATCGCATGAGAAGTTGAGGTCAAGTTTCAATCCACTCACACCAACTGCTCCAGAAGCATCCTTGGAAGCTATGCCAGATGAGGCTGGCAGGTAAGCTGTAGAATGCGGCTGGCCGGAAGTAACACTGTCACTGTCCGCTACATTCAAATCAAACAACATGTTGCTTGTTTTGTGAGAAGATGCTGACAATGACTTCTCTGCATCAGGAGTTCGCCGAGGAGAAGCTGGTCGAAATGCACTGGTCACTGCAGAGCCTTTCCATCCACGTTCACCTTCAAAGTGAAGGCGAGATGGAAACATAGACAGGCCTCTTGAAGCAGCCACAGCTATGGGGGTTGACAAATTGAAAGAATTAGTAAGAACAGACTTTGGGTTACAATCAGTTTCCTCCACGAACTGATTTTCGTTAAGATCAAAACCCCCCACGTCCACGTTCCGTGTATGTTTTCTACTGAAAGGACCACTGCCATATGTAATGCCTGAGCCATCCTCCTTAAGAGATAAGGAACTTCCTGAACCAACACCTGCATTAGAGGATTTATCGTCATTCAGTTCATCAACAGCAGGTTCAGGCAGTCGACATGCTTCCGAGTCAGGACTGTCAGCATTCCTGGAACTAATATCAGGAGAACCACAAAAGGGTCCCCTGTAGTCTTTGACTTCCCGCTCCACCTCAATAGCAACCAAACATGCTACTTCTAGTGCATCAGTATCGTCATAATCTGATCCCTGTTCTGATTTCTCCCCCTTTAGAGCAGTAGACTTTACCTTGGTTGCCTTTGAGGAATCCCTCAAACTATTCATACACCTTTTCAACATAAACTTGTCGCCCATGCTCATACTGTCTGAGCTAGATGATGATGTAGGCGCCTCTTCTTTGCCAGTACTTTCTTCAGACAGATCTTGCAAATCACGGCTTCGATTTGCAAGACTGTTCAGAGTTTCTGTTGTATCCTTCTCCGAATGTAATCTATCTGATGTCAATGGTCCGGATTCCTTGATACTCAAGCCAGTTGACACAATATTGACATCCAAATCCATTTTGCTACAAATGAGCAGATTGTCAGGTTTATTAGGCTCTACAGATGAGGGCGCTTGTTGGAAATCCGGGGATTAATTTCCTCTAAACTGTTCTCTTCTCTTAATCTATTCTCAAAGGGGGGCTGTATATATAGCCTCAAATTTCAGAGTCCTTATCTAATACTAACTCCTACTCTTATTGGACTAGGACTCTATCTCTAACAGCAATTATTCTAGAAAAACGGGATTATATCTAACAATCACCCCCTAATCTCGTTTTTCTAGATCACACTCACACTAATTAGGATGGAGACACACTTCCACCCTAAACACACTTTCGGGATGGACACAACTGCACCCCCAGGATGGTCACATCTACACCCTGCACAACTCAATTTTGGGATGGGCACGTCTTCATCCCCAGAATGGCCGCATCTTCATCCTGTACACAAATTCGGGTTGGTCACATCTTCAACCCCAGGATGCGCTCATCTTCATCCTGCACACGCATTCAGGTTGGTCACATCTTCAACCTCAGGATGGACTCATCTTCATCCTGCATATGATCTCGGAATGGACGCATCTTCATTCCATCACACACCCACACACTCGAGATGGTCACATCTTCATCTCGAGCACACCTTGCTTGTGAGATCAAAATAAAGTATCTTCTGACGCAAGAAGCGCCATCTCATCTTTCTTTTCGTTCTTGGAGCATTCTTTGGCAAAGTGACCAAGTTTTTGACAATTGAAGCATCGAATCTTCGATTTGTCAAATTTCTTGTTCTTCTTTTGACCACCCTCCTGGGCCTTCCACTCTTTTCTTGTCAAAAAAAGCTTCTCTCCACCCTTTGCTTCTCTTGCTCTCCACTCCTCTCTTGTTAAAAGGAGTCTTTCTTCATGATCTTGTTTGTTGAAGCCAAGTACACGCTCCTCATGTGCTTTGAGCCTATCGACGAGTTCTTCCACAGTCATTGCCTTTAAGTCCACAAATTGCTCAATGGTGGATGCAATGTGAAGGAATTTCGAAGGTAGAGCTCGCAATAATTTCTTCACGATGTAGCTTTCTTCAACTCTTCCTCCAAGACCACGGATCTTTGTAACAATGATCATTACTCTTGTGGCAAAATCGTCGATGGAGTCTCCTTCGTTCATGCGCATTAGGTCAAACTCATTTTGAAGAGTCTGGATTCTTGCTTCCATCACGTGTTCTTCACCCAAGAACTTGATCTTGATCAACTCCCATGCTTCTCTAGCTGTCTCCTTCTCAGAAATTCGCATGAGAGTGTCTTCATCAATAGCATGATAGATGGCCGCAAGAGCCAGCTGATCTTGCTTTGGATCAACGTTGCTTTTCTTCTCCTCAATAGCTTCCCATACCCCTTGCGCCTTCAAGAAAACCTTCATCTTTATAGCCCATGCTGTATAGTTGGTCTTCGTTAATAAGGGATAATGCAGTGTCATTGATTTACCCTCCATATTGTGTACACCTCTTGTGTACGTTTAGTAAACCAATATCAATCTCTGGTACACTGCAGGTGTGACTTTAGCAAAGAACAATTCCTTAACCTGCCCACGTGGGTACCTCACCAAGTTGATCTAACTCAGGCCAGCAGATCTGGCCCAGCCCACTGCCTTTCTCCCTGTGCAACCCTAATACACCGCTGCTTCAGTCTCACCAGCAGCCGCCACCTTCTCTCTGCTCCCCCACGCGCCTCGGTGGCAGCCCGCGAGCGCCGCCCGTGCCACGCGGGCCCGATCCTGGCCGCGCTCGCGCCCGCGCGCTGGCCGCGCTCGCGCTGCTGGCCGTCGCCCGCCCGCCGGATCTGGGCCGGGATCCACTCGGTCCCGGATGAGATCCGCCCCGCGAGCGCCCGCACGGAGGCCTTCTTCAACGCCGCCTCCTCTGCCCTTGCGCTCCTCCAACCGAGCGCTAGCAGCCGCCGCCTCGGGCGCTCTGCGCAGCACGCCGCCGAGCCCGAGATCTGGAAGCTGCGCCGCCCGTTCGCCTCCGCAGCGCCCCGATTCTCCACGCGCGGCGCTCTGTGCACAGCTCCTGCCACCAGACGCCGCCTACGTCGTGGAAGCCGTGCGCCGAGCGTGTCACGGGGATGACTCGCGCACAGCCGCCAATCTCGCCGGATTTGGCTGCCGCACGTGGCCTAGGGTTTCGGGGGGGGGGGGGGGGCGCCTGACGAACCAACGCGTGCGTGTTCTTGGCCTCCTCCCGCCGGCGGCTTAGCCCCCTGTCGCCCGGCCACCTACGCAGCCAAGGACCCCTGCGCGGTGAGATCCCGCCCCCCCCCCCCCTCTGTTTTCTCAACCTAAGGCTCTGATGCCAATTGTTGGAAATCCGGGGATTAATTTCCTCTAAACTGTTCTCTTCTCTTAATCTATTCTCAAAGGGGGGCTGTATATATAGCCTCAAATTTCAGAGTCCTTATCTAATACTAACTCCTACTCTTATTGGACTAGGACTCTATCTCTAACAGCAATTATTCTAGAAAAACGGGATTATATCTAACAGCGCTGTAGTCACTTCCCTTGATGCGTCCTTCCTCGTACCATTCTTCGCATCTATATAAGAGTGTGATGGGAGCATGCCATTGGTGGCAAAGCCTACATCACTGGAAACAGAAGTTTCCTTGGTGATGGAGACAGTTTCTAAACCTACATGGCATGCAGGAGCTGATCCCAAGGAGTTCACATCACCTAAAGTGGACTTTCCATCAGAGGAACTTGTGGATGTTAGCACAGGTGGTTGCATCGTTGCATCTGTATTATCATTCGTCAGGGAGAGATCAGGCAAGGGAGCATCTGAGCAACTCCTAAATTCAGGCTTCGATTCTTCAACAGAATTTCCAGCTTCACCTGCTCCACTCTGTTTATCATTTTTGATCTCCTGGCTTGCTTCTGGAAGCCTAGATTGATCAGTATGGATCACCTCGTTTACATCAAGATGCCATTTCTGACAAAGTGCCCTTGCCTTTTGATTGATCTTGGCATTTCCATGAGCAAATAGATGACGAACAGTAGACACAACTCCATCAGAAGTTGACTGCTCATTTTTAATTGGAAGACACTCCAAGGCAGTTAATATTGCAACTATTAGATATTCTGTTGCGCTGGTTCCATCGTCAGCACAGTTTTGGGCATCCAGAAGCCATTGGTTGAGAAAAGAAACGCCATTCAGGTGAATGAAATGCTCAAGACACTCCACATTTTTGGTGGATGCTAGTGTGGTTGCAGCCGTGGAACACTGCGTTATCATGTCAGCCTTGTTAAGGCCAACCACATTTTTCAGCTTCTGAATCTCAGATATCAGCTCACTGATTCTGGCAACAGTTGAAATGCCATCCTTCATCTCAGTAAGAGTAAAGAAATCCTCGAGCATATCACCTCCACCACTTGATCACTGCACCACTACTTTGGCTTTGGACCCGGGCCTTATTCAACTCGGCAGTTTACCAGAACTCATTCACTCCTGGAAAAACGAATATTAGTTTGGTGAAAAAGTAGAGTCTGGTTTGAACCCAAAGACCTCATGACAGACACGCTACTACTGCGCCAGTCCACCCTTGAACAACTTTCATCATTGTGATAATAAAAAGCAAGAAACCTGAAGAATTTTGTCTGAATGGAAGAGCAACTCGCCAGGCAAAGTTATTTAAATCTGCAATATGACTGCACTTGCAATATCCCTAGCAATAAGATAACTATTTCAAGGCACAATCAGTGAATCTATGTTTGAGCAGTTACTGTTGATATGGCTGGTCGGTATGCATTCATGTAATTAAGAAAGAAGGTTGCTAAGAGCTCGGGTTACCTGGTTCATATCAGGTAAGGCACGCAGGTTGGTAACATTCGGTTTTGTCCTCCCTCATCTCATCTGCAAGAGAGAGAGAGAGAGAGAGAGAGAGTAATCAGGGAAGACCTTGGGGTGCAAAATTGCATGAAACAGAAAGGGGCCAAATGAAATCCCAGGGAAGGCATGCTGTAAACAGAAAAGAGGGTTCTTTACCGATCCAATCCGAGTCGGGCACCACCGCAGGGCCTCGATGCCAGCAAGCCGATGCACGACGGCGGCCGCGGAGGAAGTCGGGAGGGAGGGGAGGCTGGATCTGGCTGAACCCGTGGACGTGCTCTCTCTCTCCTCTCTCTCTCTCCTCCAACCCGGACGCGGACTCGGGGTGATGGACTCGGGGTTCGGCTGCACCAACACAGAAAAGCACCGGTCTCGATAATTAATTAATACTCCACTCTTTATTACTGTATTATTTATTAATCCTCCTGTACACAGTGCAGTGCAGTGCAGTGCCTTTTGATTATACAGTAATAAAAAAATCCGTCCCCTCTAAAAAAATAAAAAAACACAAAATAATACTCACTCTGTTCTGAAACAAATGACGTTTAGGACAGTTAATTTAATTTAAATTGAACTAGATTTCTTATCTAAAAGTCATTTATTTCAGAATGGAGAGAGTAAATTTCATATGTTTGTTGTTTTTCTACAATGACAATATTTTTTCTGTCTAAAACACCTTAGAGCAGGTTAGAAAAGAGTAAGCAAACTACGGAAATAAGACGTGTTTGTAGAATATAAAACTAGTATTTTTGCTTCCAGATTGAAGGAATAAAAAAAATGTCTTGCTCTCAAAGGCTTGAAGACCAAGAGAAAATGTGTCATCTTCCTCATAATAGAGATAAATATCACTTGACTGATCAGACTCCAACTTTGAAGCCATACCTACAAAGCCCACATAATGAAAGGAAATGTCATTGAGTCTTCATAGACACTGTCAAAAATGTCAAGCAATAACCAAAATAAACAAGAATAATAACTGAAAAGTCTAAAGGAGGCAGCAATATTTTCCTCAACTATGAAGAAATAGTGTTGCATTGCACACGGTCAAAAGTTCCAAACGGAACATGGAAAACCAGTTGCTTCAGATTCAAAAAAAAAGATCCGATTTTACAAAGTCTAGAAAAGAGGTATATTTCCATAATAAAGTCCAAAAAGAAATCTAGTTTTGTAATTACTCACTCTATTACTTTTATTTGATGCTGATTAGTTTAATTTCCTTCTAAACTAACCAACAACAAATTAAAAGGAACAAAGAGAGTACTCAAAAGCAAATGGATGCTTTTGGTGGTACATGTGAAAAATGACTCGTGAGAGTTGTAGTCTTCCGCTGTAGATTATTTTGAAATAAGTATTTTTAAATTAACTTTTTGTACGCTTCCGCAAATGATTTATATAATATATTTGTCTTTTACCTGTGTGCTGTTAGGTGTCGCATCGCACGGCACCACCCAATGCGTGGTATCAGAGCCGCGTTGGGAATAGCGCACGGATTGAGGATCATATTACAATAAAAACTTAGGATACAGTGAGAAAATGGTACTAGGCCCACATAAGGACTACTATATTAACATATTATGACGGTGGCAACCTAACTTATTTGTCTATGTCAGAAAATCATGCATCTCGGGACTTTCCATGTCTTGGGGGTGCATGTAAGCGCTATCTACCAGTGCGCACAAGGTGAAAGGTGAAGCCCTACGGGTGGCAGCTTGGGTATCCTCTACGACTCTTCATGTCGTTTGGGGTATTTGGGCAACGCTCTTCCCTGACGTGCTGAGAGCAAGTATGAGAGACCCCGTCACGTGGTTAGTAACGTGAACATGTAGCTCAAACGCGTTTGGCTTGAGAACACCCGTGCGAATGATGACGGATGAGTGTATGAAACAGTATTGGGACCAAGTTCGTTGTGCAACCGGATCTGATGATTGTGTGTAATTTATGCAAGTACTCACCATGGAACCGGACTAGTCCGGGTAGAACACATTTATGAGTATCCGTTCTTAGTGCCACCTAAGGATACGTATATACCGGTATAATTCGGTTAGAATTTGCTTTTGTGATGCAACATAATACCGTCACCACCGTATGACTAACTTTCAACTAAAAATGAAAGTTTGAAAACACATATTAGTTGGTTTCATCAATCAGCAATGGCATTCCCAATTGATATACAAGAGCTCAAATTGTTGAAACCAGTGATGGTTGACGCTACCTGCTTTGTTACAAATATTGCGGTCATCGGCGAGTCACTGATTCGCGCTGAAACAGCAACAACCTTGCGATTGAGCGGCTCCACTATTGATACAAATAACTACGTGCTTTCCTAAAATCATTTCAGTGGATGCACCTACCCTACAGTTACTTCATTGCAGCAAACATTTGCTGCGACTTTACACAGATTAAGCATCCCATCCCAAGCAAACCAACGTACCAGGACATTTGGCCATCAAATAACATACTATATACATCATTTGTATTCAGCTGAAGCCCTTTATTTGCCGTTTTTCGACGAGTTAATATGCAGAGAAACAAATATCACCCCGATGACAACTATCAAGCAGCCAGCAAGCGTGCTGAAGAAAAGAGTCCCGGGCTGCCTTATCTGTACAAAACCATACACTCCGCCGGATGTCACCAGAATGATATCAGTAAGACCATCACCAGTGAAATCTTCAAGAACCAAAGCATGAGTAGGGGGTGCCGGAAGTTCGATCACTGCCAGTATGCTACCCGCAGGGGAAATTACTACAGCCTCCTGATCACCGCCAGTGGTAATCACCTCCTTTGGGTCATATGCCCGTAGAGAGAAAGTCTTCAGAGTAGGAACTACTATGTTCTCCATCATACCTGATGGAGATGGAAGGTTGGACCATGTTGCACCTGTAGACAGCTGCCATCTCCATACTGCATCATGACCAAGCAGGCCAGGAGAGTAGGAAGTCACCTGCAATGTGGAACATGCCAGCGTTTCCAGGTAATCAAGATGGTTCCAATCTGTTGAGAATGAAGGTTGCGTCAAAATGAAAAAGGCTCATGAGTCAGTAGGCTATGCTACAATACAACACTTGAGATGTTTTTCCAGATAACATGACATGCTATGAGTTGTTGCATTTCACACCCAAGTCTTACTAGTAACTAAAATGGTCATGGCACCTTATAAAAAGGGATAATGAAGATATGCTGACCTCTCCCCGGCTAGTCAAAAAGATGATATCTCCATGACTTCCTCTCCTGTGTTTATGACCATCATCCCTCTGGAGGAGAATAGGAGTTGCAACCTCCAAGCCAGTTGGGTCAAATATCCTACCAAAACTTCTCGAAAAGTCACCATGATGGAACAAATTGAAGTGGTTATAATGGCAGAAAGAAACATTAAAAAGTTGCTCCCGCACTGGTACGCCAGATGTAGCAACTGCCCAACACGGTTTTAGTACTTCCATGGACCCACTTACAACAGTTTGCTCTTTAATACCATTTGCACCAACAACCTACGTAAACAATTTACATGAACCACCAGTTTCAAGCATGGAGGTTGCAATGACAAAGAAAGAATCCAATGGACCTATCAAAGAAACCATTGTGCTAGTTTTATTTGAGTTAAGAAGACCTCACACTAGGTTGCTGCAATAACTTAACAGCTCTAAGTTGAGTCCACTTAATGTTTAATCTCACAAATAAATCTGAAAACGTCATCATGTAGAAAAAGCTGATAATTTAATAAAAATTAAGAAGGGAATTACTGTACAACATTATAGCATTATAATGAAGCAAGCATCAGTTACAGGATTACAGCTTTTGCACATCAGACAAGAAATATGTTAGACACGATAATTTGTGTACCAACAAGCATGCAGACATGTTTTTACAAAATGATAGAAAAACAGATCAAGTAACAAGTATAGAGAGAGAATACAAAGCAATAGTTCAGTATATTCTAAGCTCAGGTTTATACAGACGAGTTCAATTTCACTTTCCAGAAATAACAAACTTAATCCATGATATCATTTGAACTAATTTGACAATGAATGCAAAAGCATAAAGAGACAAATCAGACAATATCACCTAATGAATCGAGAAATCAAACTGCTCGACAGGTACATCCAAATATCCCAAATGCTTCTCAAGATTACGGACAGGACTCCAAAAAAAGGTTGGTGCAATGGGTGCATATCGAAATGCAAATTCTAGCACTAATCTTAAACGCACCTCAACATGATCTAGAACTCCATCTCCATTAATATCTGCATGAAGGCCTCCTTCGGTTAAATGAAGCTGGAATGAGAATAATTCCAGGAGAAATTAAATAAGAGGCCATAAACTATATTGCTTTGATAAGGTACAGTAAAATAAGATCCTAGGGATATATTTGCAGACCTTGCATATTGTACGTCCAGAAGCTACATGGACAGCCTCTATTCCTTCCTTTTCATGCGCAACTACAACATTAGGAACCCACCATACTTGAGTATGATTAGTGATTGTTGGAACGTAACGCATCCTCTGTGACTGCAATAAAAGGAACAAGCTGTGTCTCAGTAGAACACCGCGTAGTGTTTAACTTCCTGATGTGCAAGTTGCTTCACTTACATTGATTGAATCCTAGTCTTATAAAAAAATGCTCACATCATCTTTTCCTCTTATTTCAGACTATACCATTTGTATGTTTCCCTCAAGAAAATAGTTATATCATCATCAACAACAACAACAACAACAACAACCAAGCCTTTATCCCAAGCATGTTGGGGTCGGCGTCGGCTAGACATGAAACCCAATATCAATAAAGTAAAAGAGAGGAAGAGATATAAGAACAACAAGGAAAAAAGAAAGAAAAAACAAGACTAAGATTCTGGTACATGAATTGCTACTTTCCATGTGGTCCTATCATGAGCTAAATCTCTGGATACATTCCAATCTCTCAAATCTCGTTTTACCGCCTCCTCCCAGGTCAACCTTGGTCGTCCTCTACCCCTCCTAATATTTTCTCTACCTCTGAAAATCCCACTGTTAATCTGGAGGTCTTCGCTGGATATGTCCAAACCACCTAAGTCGATGTTGGACTAACTTCTCTTCAATCGGCGCCACCCGTACCTTATCACGAATCACCTCATTCCTTATTCGGTCTCTTCTCGTAAAATAGCTATATCATCAGTTCTCAAAATTATAGTTATATCATCAGTTTTCAGAAGTAACTAAGCCAAATCTAAGGACATCCATAATGCCTCAGGGACTTCAAGATGAAAACAACCGGTCCTAAAGAGAGCAAATTCTGAGATGCAACGGGCATGTTTATGTATTATAGTAATATACCTTCTTTACTTGATTAGAACCGGCCATATCTGCAGCCTTCCCAAGCGCTCTGGCAATTCTATTGGAAGCATTAAGATGGTCGGGAGGAGGGAGATGTCCGCCATGACGCGGGCCTCGTGGAAGCCCGTTTCATCGTCCAGGTGGCGGGCATGGGGCGGCTGGAGGACCTGGATCTTGGCTTCGTGGGTGGGGAGGAGAACCTCGGGCCTGCCGTCGCCGTTGAGGTCGGCGACGAGGGGCGGGGGGAAGCGGTCGGCCTCGCACTTGATGGGGAAGTCTTCGTCGGCGAGGTGGTACCAGGACTCGCGGAAGGAGAAGTCGCCGTCGTGGTGGACAGAGAAGAAGACAGCGAACGCCGCCAGCAGCAGGATCCCAAGATCCCGCTTCCGCATCCCTACCGACCAGATCCCGAGCTGATCAATCCCCAATAGATTCAGCTGATCCTGCTTGGGCGAACTGGAGAAGAACAGCTGATCGATCCTGTCTCTGCTCGCTGCTTCTTTCTCTTCTCTTCTCTTCAAGCAGAGGGCAGCAGAGATGATCAAAAAAAAAAGAAAACAGTAGCAGGCCAGGCTGCCGCAGGCTGGGTTGACTCGATACACTCACTCACTAATTGGGCCGGATGTTTACAGGTCATCCGTCCACTCACTCACTAATTGGGCCGTGTGTCCACAGTTCATCCCTCCACTCACTCACTAATTGGGCCGGGTGTCCACAGTTCATCCGTCCACTCACTCACTAATTGGGCCGGGTGTCCACAGTTCATCCAAACACTCACTAATTGGGCCGGGTGTCCACAGTTCACATCGACCACTCACTAATTGGGCCGGATGTCCACAGGTCATCCGTCCACTCACTCACTGATTGGGCCGGATGTCCACAGTTCATCCCTCCACTCACTCACTAATTGGGCCAGATGTCCACTCACTCACTAATTGGGCCGGATGTCCACAGTCCATCCGTCCACTCACTCACTAATTAGGCCGGATGTCCACTCACTCACTGATTGGGCCGGATGTCCACTCACTCACTAATTGGGCCGGATGTCCACAGTTCACATCGACCACTCACTAATTGGGCCGTATGTCCACAGTTCATCCGTCCACTCACTCACTAATTGGGCCCCGGGCGTCCAAAGTTCACATCGATCCACTTACTAATTGGGCCGAATGTCCACTCACTCACTAATTGGGCCGGGTGTCCACAGTTCACATCGCTCCACTTACTAATTGGGCCGGATGTTAATGACAGGGACAACGCTTATCATTCTGGGGTTGCAACTTTTCTGTGGGGTCACTTATTTGCATGAAAATCGTGTGGTCATTCACCTGAACCCAAAGTAGATGATACGTGGGGTCCACGAATACTTTCGTACGAGACGAACACATACGTTATCAAAAGTATTACAAATGTTTGCACAAAAGACGGATGGTTTAACAATTATTGTAAAACAGAGGTCTACATCTAACAATTTTGATTTTACTATTCAACAATGTTCGACTCTTTCTACAGTTATTTGTTCATATAGATACAGACAAAGGAATGTTTCAAGTACATTGGATGACAAATCTAGTAGTAGCATTTCTAATTTACTCCCTCCGTTTCAAATTATTTAACGGTAACTTCAATTTTAAACTAACCAGTGTCAAATATTTCGAAGCAAAGGAAGTAAATAATTCAACGGTTACTATGAGTTAAAAGTATGGACAGTAAAACAACATTTTATTTGATGAGCTCTGGCAGAGAATGGTGGGTTACCTTTCTGGAGTACGACTGAATTGGGCAAAGGCCACCCAGAAGTTCCCTCTCTGATCGTCTGTGGGCCCAAGAAGCCCAACCCATATCACAGCCGCTTCGCTAAAATCCCACTTAAACAAAGCCAATTTCTTTCTACCACTCAAAACATATCTAGTAGGAATAGATAATATGGAGGATCAAAGACAGCAACAAAACAAAGCACGTTCTAAAACACGAGTACCCTCCCTGGCTTACAAAAGGAAGCCTACAACTCGGCCAAACTTCTAAAACTTGAATTCCTTCTTCTTCGACTTGCCTTCCTTCTCTTGCTTCCTCTTCCTCTTGCTCGCGTTCTGCACAGAACGCAATCCGAATTCAAAAAAGGGCATACCCAGTGCTGAAAGCTCCCACACGTTGTGGGGTCTGGGGAAGGGAATTTCTAGGCAGCCTTCCCCTTGCTTATTTTGCAAGGAGGCTGATTCGAACCCAGGACCTCCAGGACACAAGTGGAGAGACTCTACCACTGCGCCAGGCCTGCCCTTCAACAGGCAAAAAAAAAAGTAATCTATGAAAGCACATAAAAGAACTGCACTTACCTCCGCCACCATATCGCTGAAATCCTCCTTTTGATTGCGAAGCTTCTCTTCCTCCCGTGCTTCTTGGTACCTGTCCAGGTACATGTCTTATTATTCCTGACCGACTTCAACAAGGAAACAACTCCTCCCTCCGTTTCGATTTATTTGACGCTGGTTAGTTCATTTTTAAACTAACTAGCGTCAAATAAATCGAAACGTAGGGAGTATGATCGGCTATGGCAAAATCTTACTTGGCTGCCAGAACATCATCCATGACCTCCAGTTCCTCTGGCTGGATGGTGACATCCACCTTGTCCGCCTTTTGATTTTTAAGCAGATCCACCTGAACAAGACCACAAATAATTAGATCAAAATCTCATTGAATGAAAAAAAATCCAAAGGGATCACTCCACTGCTCACCCTTTTAGCTGCTGCTGCTGCTGCTGATTTATCTTGTGCTCCCAGCACGTACCTGTAAAGTGACCACCACATACAGCATGTCATATCAAGTCTTCATGTCAGGACTCAGGAAACATACTAAAACAGATATCAACCCTTAGCTTAGGAAACATACGTATGGCTTGACCCATAGAGTGTCCCAGGGGTGATCCTTTCTTCTTTCTGCTCAAGAACCTTAGGAAACAAGAGGAAAAAAGGATCATAGTTACAGTGAACAAGATATCAACACAAGCAGATAGATAATACCAACATCAACTACAAAGTACTTACCTGATACAATGGTTTTTCTGCCTGCTTCTCAGGCTCCTTCCTCTGCTGCTTTCGAAGGTCAATCACATCAGGTGTTTCCACACCAGTTGGGGTACTGTTTATATATGAGGAAATTTTAAACCAAGTGTGCTGTATTACATGTACTAAAGAAAGAAATTTAGGATATTACCTTGAGATTGTGTCAACAGACTGAATTCCATCTTCCATTTCCTCGTCTTCCATCAGTTCTTCCTCCGACACTTCTTCCTCTTCCTCCTCCTCTTCTTCCTCCAAATCTCCCCAGTGTTTGGTGCGATCAACAGGTTCATCCTGGAAAAAAGCAGATATTAGTTCAGTTCAACACAAACTTAATGCTACAATGTAATAATAAACAGAAACATACATCATAATTAGGTTCATCCTGCTGGAGGACTCCAAAGACGTCTCCGTATAGTGGGCGGCCATGCTGTTGGCAAGAAACAATTGAGTGAGTTCAGAACGGAACTTGTATTTCCTAAATTTAATATACAATATACCTCATCCACAGGAGGCTTTCCCCACTCCCCTGGTCGGTAACCGAAACTCGCACCAGGAGGGATTGGTGCATTTAGACCCGGGATCTTCAGATGAGGATATGAGGGTGGCGGACCATAGCGCTGCCAATTTATGCATTTGTGTTAGTTAGCCAGAATAAAAAAAATTGTTACCGACAAGAAAACACTTGAACTCAAGTTAAAAAGACACCTGCATGTTGATGAGCCACGGGGGTGGGGCACCATCAGGCATACCGAGAGCTTCCTTAAGTTCTCGGGAAAGCATACCTGGCTTCATTTCCCTCAGCTTCACCTGTTAAAAAAACATGCTAGAAGATTAGAACATAGCATTATGGTAACACAAAACCGTGCATCAACATATGGATGCTATTTATTTGTGCTTATGATTTTTGCTGTAGTGTGAAATATAAAGGAGAAAGCACAGGTACCTCAAATTCTTTGCCTTCATAATACAGATCACCATGGCTAGTCAACTTGGGTTTTGTTTGATATTTGAAGAACGCATCATGCAAAACCTGCGCAGAAACAAAGTTAGTGTTAGACAATTCCTTATGTGTGACAAACATGGCAAGAGAGAATAACTGATCAGTCTAACACATTAACTTAATTGAACATCAACACTAGCAACACTGGATTCTTAATGAACAATACAGCATCAAATTATAAAAAAATACCCCCTGTTTTTTATTGATGGCATTAGGACAATTATTTTTAGTTCATTTTTGAACTTAAAAAGTTGTCCTAACAACAACAATTAAAGACTGTAGGGAGTAGTTAGGAATGCGTTGGGAGGCAATATATATAACCAAGGATGAAAGAAGAAAGAAGCCCTATGTGTACTCATGGTTCATATCTAAAACAGAAGTCACAAACTGCTTCATATTGCAGTCGTTTTGCCAAAAGTATGAATAATTACAATGTACATATGGGGTGAAGTTAACCTGATAATCTATATCCATCTTGCCCATTTTGGGCTGCATACGCTCCCTCTGTTTCTGTTTCAATTTCTTGCTGTCCTCTTTCTCAATATAAGCCTGCATATAGATTGACAAATCAATTAGAATTTTCCTTTAGTACCGATTAGATTGTCAAGCGTACCCCAACGTGCTTGTGACAAAAGCTTTGTTGTTGTTGTATTGATTAGATTGTCACCTTTCTAAGCTATTGAATATCAGGTTCTTGAACAGACACATAGGATTTAGGCAAAATAGCCAACATCATCCCTCATCTTTAGTGCCATGCTCAATTTTATCCTTCAACTTTGAAACGGGCCAATTTAGTCCCTGAACTTTGGTTTTGATTTCGAACTCATCCATCATCCAAGGTGGCAGTCCATGTGGCATGTCCAGTCATTAAAATTATTTTACGATGAGTTATCTACATAACTATTCAAGCGTATAAGTGTCTATATGCTGCTGTAAATGGTAAATGCATAGATATTGTCTTGTTCACTAACATTTTTGTTATTTTTATGACAACAATTTGGCTCGTAGATATGACTAAAAATACGTTAGATAATGATTCAATGATTACTCTACTTTCATCCTAATGGAGATTTTATTTTAAACGTGTTAAAAGTCTAATATTATAGTAGAAACGTGGGCTTATCACACCTAAGAGACAAATCTCGCTGACTAGACATGCCGATGTGGACTGACACCTCAGCTTAGGGATGATTTTGGACTTAAAACTAAACTTTAGGGACTAGATTGCCCCATTTCAAAGTTCAAGGATTAAATTGAGCTTATGACTAAAGATGAGGGACAAATTTGACTATTTTGCCTAGGATTTATCATCCAGCAAGAAAGTAGGGCTAAATACTCCTATAGAGAAGCGAACCAGCAGAAAGAGTGAAAAAATTACCAAGATACCATAACTACTTACCTGTCTGATTTTCTCAATTCCAGTTGCAGCAATGAAGTCAGGAAGCTGGAAAGGCTGCTTCTCAATACCTCTCTTTCCCTGAAACAAAGGATCAAATCGTGACATTAAGCAAGAAACAATTTCAACAAATGAAGTTGACAATGATGAATGCTATGTTGAATGTTGAGTCTTTAATTATTCGAGAGAGAAAAAAACTTAACAGCAGAGAAAACTAGTGGTGCTTTCAATGCAGATCAATATCAAAGGTGATGGAATCTAGCTGGACCTTAATCTCTTCTACAAAAGAGGCCTCAAGTAAAAGAAACTAGTTTGAGCCATCCTATATAGACTATAGCACAAAGAATTGCACCAACAATCCCAGCACCTCTGGTTGTTACAGTAGTCCCTGCAAGAACTATAATATTTGTAAAAGAGGGGAGAAACCATAATGACATTATATACCTACACTCCCTCAATGACTAACCAAAAAGAAGATGCAATCACATTTCTGTGCAAACTAGTTAAACATATATGAGCACCCATATTTATTGTCACTACTAGTGGATGAGTTAGATAAAATAAAACTAACAAACCTGCAGGAACTTGCGCTTTTGGGACCAGTGTCTAGGGACTGGTACAGTATTTCTGTAGGACTTGAGATATACAAGCAATTTTGGATCCACGGCAGTTGCATCCCAGACCTAGCAATAAATGGGACAAGCTTAGTCGTTGTGCTGTAGAATATTGACATGGATGAGAGCAAAAGAATGAAACTTTATCAGTTGGAGAAAACTGAGACACAGTACAGGTTTGATTGGAAAGGAGAAACCACCTCTACGACATCAGGTCTATTGCACATCTGTTTCAACTCTCCAATCTTCATCCTCCGCTGGAGCTTCTTCTTCTTGTTGGACAGCCCACCCTCCTTCTTCTGGGCCTCCTGCTCATCATCATCATCATCGTCGTCATCTGACGCCCCCTTCTTTGCGGCATTGGCACCACCCTCCTCCTTTTTCTCCTCATCCTGAGGGGGAAAATAAGGCCCATCAGTCAATCAACCAATGAAACAGCTGGATATCTTTCTAGTAAAAAATAATTTAGTGTTTATTAATTTAATGTTTATCTACCTAGTAGAACTCTAAAGAAGAAAGAAAAAAGAGGAAAATATTGTTTTGTAGCACTGAAAGTTCATGGCTTTTAGAGAATACCACCAAAAGAATTGGGCCCTATTACCACCGAAAGCTTGATATAGCTCCATAAATTAGCGCTCTGTTTGAGTCCATCTATATAGAGACCGTTTACATCCCTTTCTAGCTCAAACACATAGGTAAAATGGCCAAATTACCCCTCAGGACGAATGGAACAGATTTGATGTTCCCTTCTTTCCTGTTGCACCTACAAGGCCACAACTCCTCAGACTGTCCGCCCCTGCTGCCAGGGAGCACTCCCTTCTGGACCTTGCCCAGGCCACTGCTCCCACTCATGCAGCGCTCAGGACACCCCTACTCGCCGGTGGCCAGGCCGGACCGCAACCATCAAGGTGAGCTTCAGCCCTTCCTTCCCATGGATCCTGAATGCAGATCGTGGATATGGCAGATGCATGAGCATGCGAGTAGCAAGCACGGGTGGAGTAGAGAGATGGATATATTTTGTTTGAGACTGAGGCACGTGTGCAGTCTAAACCTAGATATGCAAATATGACTGTATATGCATCCATGCTCAGTTGATTTTGCCATTTTTTCATCTTATTTGCTCATGTTCAAGTAGCTTTAGTTCTCTTTTAAAAGGCATGAAGCAACAGAAAGTCTCTGCTGCTCATGCCAAGGCGTGGAGTTGGTCCAAGGGTATTTTCGTCTCACCAAACAGAGTGCTAATTTCCGTGGTAATTTCTAGAGCCTGGTTCTTTCAGTGGTGTTTTCCGAAATTCGTGAAGTTTCAGTTCTCTGAACAAATTCTCCAAGAAAGAAAGAAAGAAAGAAAGAAAGAAAGAAAGAAAGAAAGAAAGAAAGAAAGAAAGAAAGAAAGAAAGAAAGAAAGAAAGAAAGAAAGAAAGAAAGAAAGAAAGAAAGAAAGAAAGAAAGAAAGAAAGAAAGAAAGAAAGAAAGAAAGAAAGAAAGAAAGAAAGAAAGAAAGAAAGAAAGAAAGAAAGAAAGAAAGAAAGAAAGAAAGAAAGAAAGAAAGAAAGAAAGAAAGAAAGAAAGAAAGGAAGGAAGAGAGGGTGAATGTACCTCAGCCGCGGCGGCGGGCGTGTGGTTGAAGGTGAACTTGTCGAAGATGGCCTTGAAGTCATCGAGAAGGGGGTCTTCGAGTTCGGTCTTCTCCGGCACGTACTCCACCTCCACCTGTAGAGAAGAGAGGAGATGACATCGCGTGAGAAACCCTAGCCCTAGCGATGGGGTTCGAGGATGCGGGAGAGGAGACAGGGACTCACCTGGGGCGTGGAGCTGGGATCGGCGTTCTCCTTACCGGAAGCGTCGTCCCCCGACTCTTTGTCTCCGGCGTCTTTGGCGGCTGCGGCCTTGTTCTTCTTGGCCTTGCGGCGACGACGGCGGCGTTCGCTTTCCCGCGATTTGGCCTTGTTACCGTTGGGTTGTTCGGAGGTGGGCTGTGGTTTGAGCTCGGCGGGGGCGGCCATGACCGTCGGCGGCGGCCTCAAGTTTTTTTTTTTTGAGTAGCGGCGGCCTCGTTGGGGAAGGAGGAACAGAGGAGAGGCGTCGTCCGTTTGTTTTGTTTGCTCTCTCCCCGGCTTCAGAGTTTTGGGCCGGGCTTGTCTGTCAGTCTCTCTCTCTCTCTCTCTTTCTCTCCCGTTTTGTGTGTGTCCCATCCAGCCCAGCCCAGCCCAGCACAGACTAGCACAGACCAGTCCAGCCCAGCCCAGTCTAGCCCAGTCCAGCCCAGCCCAGCCCAGCAGCCGTATAAGCGGGCAGAGAGAGAGAGAGAGAGAGAGAGAGGGAGAGAGAGAGCAGAGACGACAAGGCGAGGCGGGTTGATCGATCAAGTTGGCAGGCAAGCTTGGGATCCAGATCTCGAGTGACCCATGGCTACCGCCTTCGACTCCCCCACCTCCTCCCCCGCACCCTTCCACGACGACGCCTTCCTCAGCTTTGAAGGTTCCGCCGCCGACGTCCACGTCTCCGGCGATGGCTTCCCGGCATCCTCTGACCCCTATGCCGCCTCCCCCTTCGGCATGCCCGAGGCCAACGGCGGCCTCCACGACGACTTCTTCGCCGCCGACGCTGCCTCGGGGCCGATCCTCCCGCCCCCTACCGAGATGGGCCGCGAGGAGGGTTTCCTGCTCCGCGAGTGGCGGCGGTATGCGCCTCCTCCTCCTCCTCCTCCTCCTAATTATGATTATTATTACGCGGCTCAGATCTGGTCCGGTCTCCCTCCGAGATGGCTAGATCCACTGCGCCGGATCCAATACAAGTTGCGCAGCTAAGCAGATTTCACAAATGAAACTCACTCTACTCTACATTATTTGATCTAAGCGTTGTGATCAAAATTCAGCCCACATGATATCATCACGACCTTGTCAGCTTAGACCAACGTTGTGCCTCAGCTTGCCTTTTTTGTAGATACCTGATCGATTCTTTGATTCTTTCTAGGTGAATTGTCCGCAAGACTCACTAGCATCCTACGGCACTACTACACTCTAGATGGCACATGCCCTTCCACCAGTACGTTTTACAATCATGTTGGCAACCAGAATTCTAGACCACCATGGAGGGAGTATATGCAAAAGTAATAACTTTCTTTAAAATTGTGGTGAAGCAAAATCCACCATTGATAGAAGTAAAAGACTAGTATACCCCTCATTTTATCTCTACCCATCCATCTCTCACCCACCAAATGAATTGGAGAGACTCTGTCCTATTCTTAGAACCCCTTATGTTTTGGTATAAATTTTGAATGCTTCAATCCTTTTTATGTTGGGAGGACGGAGTGATTCTAACCACAGACAAACAATATATTCCTCATTGATTGATTGATGTAGCTTATGCTGCACGTCTTCATTTAGGACTGAGCTTCCTCAAGTGTTTGCTGGTATTTTTGTGGACCTCTTTCTATTATTATCATTTCTTACACAAAAAACTATCAACAGTCAGAATGCAATCCACCTCGAGGAAAAGGAGAAGAAGGAGAAGGAGCTGAGGAGCCAAATCATCCTTGATGCTGAAGAATTTAAGAAAGCTTCCGTTGAGAAGCGCAAGCTCAATGTTGAGACAGACAAGGGCCAAAACCGTGAGAGGGAGAAGGTAGGTCTTTCTTAGCATCAGGACCAGGGTCTATCACGGCATGAAAATCTGACTGCTCACCATTATTGGTTGTTACCAGCTTTTCCTAGCAAGCAACCAGAAGTTCCATGCTGGTGCTGATAAGCAGTATTGGAAGGCGATATCAGAACTTATCCCGCACGAGATTGCTAACATTGAGAAGAGGGGGGTGAGGAAAGACAAGGAGAAGCCTGGGATCACGGTGATCCAGGGCCCAAAGCCTGGAAAGCCAACGGACATGTCACGTATGCGCCAGATATTGCTGAATCTGAAGCACACTCCCCCGCCACACATGAAGCCACCTAAGGCGCCTGCTGCTGGGAAGGATGGAGGTAAGGCAGCAGCAGCAGCACCTGCCAATGGAACTGTACCTGAGATGGAAAAGGCTGCTGCAACAGCAACTGAGCCTATTGCAGCTGCCTGAATCAAGAGAGGACTTTGAATCATTTTGCAGCTGCGGAGTAGGTTCGGAACTCAGAGGCGCGTACTGGTGTATTTGTGCGCCGCGGTGATCTTGATTCATTACGTTACATACTGTTATTGCAATCTGTAGAGAGGGTGTGTTTGTGTATCCTGGATGGTAATAATGAGGAAGCTGTATTAGGTTGTGTTATGGTGGTGGTTGTATCATGTTCCAAGTGTTTTGGGATTTTTTCCCATTTTTTTTTAGAAAAAAAAAACTGGTTGTATGTTATCTGCTACATACTGTATATGGTTTCTTTCATCTGAACTGGAGGTTCTCCTTTGTATTTCATTAATTTGTATGTACTCTCTTCGATGTTGTACTTGTTTTTTTATTTGACGCTGTAGCTGGATAGTTTATTTTTGAACTGATCAGTGTTAAATAAAAAGAAAGGATTTAAAATTGAAGTAAAATTATTATCATGACTGATGCTTTCTAGAGTAGTTCAAGACCAACCTGCTGCTGCTTACCATGTCGGATTTGTGCGACACGCTGGGGGACACCACACCATGCATATCGGAGCTCAACTATCCAGTTTGCTGGTTGGTGGTGTATTTCCATTCTTTGCGCTGTCTACTCTACTCCTGTATTGAGACTGATGATAATGTATGCCTAGCAGGAATGCAGGATTGTGGACTCAGATGTTGAATAAAATAATGTGAAGGAATTGGCTTTATACATATACTCCCTCTGCTTTAAATTTCTTACTGTTAGGACAACACTTCCTAGTTCATAATTGAACTAAGGTTGTCCTAATGACAACAATTTGAAAAGGGAGAGGTACAGCAGTAGTGCATAATATGCAATACATTACATTACATATAGCAGGATCAGGATAGTGTGCTTACGACTTCAGTTAACACAGAAAGAGATACAACGTCCACGGCCGTTATTAGAGATGTACTACCACTATTAACACACCCCAAAAGTGTTGGATGCAGCAGGCAGCAGTGACCCCCCTCCCCAATCCGTTGCCATGCCATAAAACCAATGCTACTGACTGAGGCAAAGACTGAACCTTATTTTGTATCAGTATCACAACATAAGGTGATCCATTTCAAAATATTTGGTCCTGAATGACAGAATATCCACCGACACGGGGTGTGAAGTATGTAGATTATAGAATTCTTATACTAATGATATCAATTTAATAACAGAAGGAGTAGATTAAAACTGTCATGGTAGCTAAACAATAGCAGCAACCTGTCAACAGATCAAACGCAAACCAAACTGTCACGGTTGCATCACAAATATGCTGACATTAATTACACAAATCAAAAAGTTTCCAACCTTGGAGCTCAATTGTGTGGTGCTTCTTACAAGAACCTCTCCACCATCGTTGCCAGCGTGCTATCCGCGACAGCGCCGATCACCGTTTCCTTCCTCTCCCCGTTCTTGAATATGAGGATGGTAGGGATGCTTCTGATGCCATGTCTCGTCGCTACATCCTGGTTCTTGTCAGTGTTGAGCTTGAAGCACCGCAGCCTGCCTTTGTATGCATTCGCCAAATCCGCAATGACAGGGTGCATCAGGCGGCATGGGCCACACCAAGGTGCCCAGAACTCGACAAGATCTGGCACCTTGCAACAAAGGACGAGGTCATCCCATGTTGGTTCTGATACGTCAGGTACTGTATACAGGATGAGATAATCAATCAGTTACAGGACACAAGATATACTCCCTACGTTATTAAATTGTTGAGATTAGGATAACAATTCTAGTTCAGAAATGAACCAGAGCTGTTGTCCTGACAACATTAATTTGAGAACCAATGGAGTAGATAATAAACTGATCTAGTAATGCTTATTTTGAACTGCTGAATGAGCACTGCACATATTTTTTTTATCTCAGTGTTTTTAGTGAGTGAATGAATCGAAACGGTAACAAAACATAATCAGATGAGAAGATTAGTAAGTAGAAAGCAGAATGAAGAAGAATTGCGCCAAATAATCATCCTCTGATTTTAAATCTACTACTAGTTCGCAACAGGGACAGCAGCAGCAGCGTCAACGGAATCAGCTATCGATTCGATTCCTTCTCAGTAGGTTGTCGAATCGGATCGAATGTTACACCATAGAAGGACAAGCAGAGGTTCAGTTACCAACGTCGTCGTCGATAGCGGCGGAGGCCTTATGGTCGTCCTTGTGGCAGCGGCGGGGGTAGGTGGAGGCCCCGACGGCGCCTGGCAGCCGCGCCCTTCGGCAGAAGGAGAGGAAGGAGGGGGCGACGATGCGTGCTCGCAGGGTGCCGCTTGTGACCGCCGCGGCGGCGGCGGCGACAGTCTCCGCAGATGCGGTGGCGGCCATGGCAGGTTTTTTGTGGTAGTACTGGACGGTGGAAACGCAGCTGTAGAGAAGAGGAATAATCTTATTTTAAAAATAAAGAATTATATTCATAACAGGGTTTGCGCAGAACAACTTTCCCATGAACTTTTTCTAGATCATATAATTCTTTTTCACCCAGCAAGTGTATCATTTTGCATTGCTAGTTAAAGTGTCACAATTAGCTTAACAACGCACCTATAATTTTAAATTTTAGGATTCACCATCCCTTTTTCAACACAAAGATACCCCAATTGCATAACCTTGTATCCAACAAACTGATCATGATATAATATCAATTGCATATGACCCGCATAGCTCGTGGTAGCTAGCGATTTACTTAAATATTTTTAATGAGTTAGGCACTTTTTATAATTTGTAACACTATTTAGTGCTTTTTAAAACTTGATGATCTACTAATTTTGTGACGTGAAATATATTGATTTAATATTGAAAATCTATTGTTTTCATATTGCAATAATGTGTTAATATGCTGACAGTGACCCGACACGATCAGCTCGACTCAGAACAGGCCGTACCTGAGCCTCAATACGTAGGCCCGTCAAGCCGGTATGGCTCGACCCGTTGTGTTAAGGCGATGCTTTTGAGACCTGAGCCCAGGCTTTGGTCACCTATTGTGGAGAAGAGAAAAATAATCTTATTTTAAAAATAAATAAATTATATTCGTAAAGGGTTTGAACAGAACAACTTTCCGATGTAATCATATAAATAACTTTTCTAGATTATATAATTTTTTCACCCAGCAACTGTATCAGTTTGCGTTGCTAGCTTAACGGTTGGACACGAGAGGTCCCCTGTTTGCAACGCACCTCTAATTTTAAATTTTAGGGTTCATCATCCCTTTTTCAACACAAAGATGCACCAACCGTAGATCCTCGTATCCAACAAACTGACCATGATATAATACCGTCCTCTGATCACAAACAACAGCTTCAGTACTTTTCCAAAAAAAAAAAAGAGAAGCAACAGCAACAGCAACCGACAATCCTTTGGTTTCAGAATTATTTGTAAGCTTCTTATCAAGCATTCCTGCTCCTCGACCCAGTCGTTTTATTTAATGTAAGCAGAAGATAGCACAAACTACACAAATAATACAAGAGAGGAGATGGATCCAAGGAACATGCCCCTTTCCGGACAATTAGGGGGAGGGGTGCCTTCACCGCCTATCAGATGCCACCGATTCAGCAGAGAACAGATACTTGACGCGAGAGAGAACTGAGTCGTGTGCTGGATCGTATGGATGGTCCTTGGATGGAATCTCCAGAATTGCAGGGACTGGCTTGTTATAGCTATCCACCAGGAATCTTATCATGTTTGCAACCTGTCAGAGCCAGAGAGGTCAAAGACATATAAGAAGCGATCCAGGCATTAAGCATAATAAGAGTACCCAACAGTAGTTTGTCAAACAGTCAGCACTAATGAACATGCACAATAATTATAACAGTGTGTTCTTTTTTGGACCATGCAATGTGCAAGAGAGTTGGAATTAAGGTGCAAGTAACAAAGGCAACTGAAGTACTGAAAAACAACCATGCCTGAAAGCATAATTATTAACCGAGTTTTGCAAATTTTACATTTTTGAACAACATACTGGCAAGAGTCTGACGGGCAGGCCTAGAGGTTCTGGGTTCAATTCGAATCGTCCTCTTTGCAAAATAAGTTAGTGGAATGCTACATATAAATTATTTTCCCCAGATCTCACAATATGTGGGAGCGTTCAATACTGGGTAAACCCTTTTTTATACTGGCAAGAGTCTGAGACGTCTTCTTCGGAATTCTATGCACTATTCTAATATACAGCAAAAGGAATCAATTATAGAGAAACTTTCAAGCTTCAATGAACCGTTTTGTTTGCAGCAACAAACGGTGATTCCAACCTCTACAAAATAGCTCAATTCCCAAGGGTGTAAATTCTGAGCTTGTACCTCCCTTTTCTGTTGTCTGGGTGTATACAAGTCCGACTAATTTGTGGCGGGCCACAAGTTGAGAACTGGCAGCACCAGTCAGGCACCTAACCACTTTTATTTATGGAAATTTTTTTTGTGTATTTCTATTTTTGGAAAGTTTTGCCAAAACTTATATCTATATTAACTTTTCACGGTAACTTACATGTGTAACTTTTTACAATAACTTATATGTATAACTTTGTAAAAAGAATGTGTACATAATTTTTTTATTTTTCTGATACTTATATACATAACTTTGTCAAAACTTATATATAATTTTTTTATACAATAAGCCCTGCCACGTGGGCAACGAGTGATGTCACAACTTGTCAACATGTGGGCGCATGAATAATAGGAAGACTCGTAACTCACAGATTACCTAGTTATGCACAGTGTTGGATCTCATTCAGGGTACAAAAACAACGAAATCTTTGTTCCAAGTACTTAGGCCGTTAGGATACGCTAGATATGAAACTCAAGATAAACGTATAATAGAAAAAGAAAGAAGAGCAAATAAAGTACGAGTAAACTAAGATTCTGGCACATGAATTGTTGATTTCCATGTAGTCCTATCAAGAGTCAAATCTCTAGGTACATTCTAAGATCCCTTAAGTCTTATTTTATCGCATCCTCCCAATATCAACCTTGGTTGCGCTCTGCCTCTCGTAATATTTTTCCTATCCTTTAGGATCCGACTCGATATGGCTACCCCAACGTGCTTGGGACAAAGGCTTTGTTGTTGTTAGGATCCTACTGTTAACTAGTGCTTCTGGAGGTCTCCAATGGATATACCCAAACAACCTTAGTCAGTGTTGCACTACCTTTTCCTCAATCGATGTGACCCGACCCTATCACATGTTACATCATTCCAACTTTGGTCTTTCGATCTCATTCAGTGTATACAAGAATATAAATTCAGATGTGATGCATTACTTACATATTGGCTGATGAGCACAATAGCAATATCCTCCCTCGCAGTAAATTCTTTAAATGCATCTTCAATCTGTTTCACCGTCGTTTCTGCAGCATAGCACAAAACAGTATTGATATTGAGTCCTAAGGGGCAAGTAATCAGAGTTTGAAATAGTACACAGCACAAACAACAAAAAGAAGAAAACAACCCGACCAACCTAGGAGAATGTAGGTGCCTTTTTCTTCTTTAATTAACAAGAAATAGGCACCCAAACCTCGTAACCTGGGTGGTTAGGGTGTACATCCACACCCTTAACCAACTAAGCTAGGCTCAGTTCCCTAACAAGGATTCACCATAACAATTAAGGAGTAAGGACCGAAGCTTTGCTTCATTAATAAGCTTGTGAGCTTACAATGATTGAAACGCTGTCTGGTAAAACAAATGAAAGCTTATCACTGACGAAACCACCAGTGCCTCATGACTCAGAAAATCAGTAGTACAATAGAAGCTTTAGATATCTCCTACTAAAAATCTTGTAAAGAAAGTAGGACTTTCTTGGTCCAAAAGAATTACACTTTCAAAACAAATTGCAGCAATACTGTAGTAAAACAGGGTATGTGGTCACAGTGTGAGATGCATTGCAAATAATTTGCATAATAAAATAACACGGGCATTTTGGACAGTAGTACATTCTACAAATATAAGGTGGGAAAACAATCAACAAGTAGCGGTGATGCCGCGCGATCTTGAATACCGCAGCAAACACATGTTCTTTCCCTAGTTCCAGATTTCACATAAGTTTCTTATTATTTGATCATCAGTTGAGCATCTGATTCAACATTGCTATGAAGTACAACATCCCTTAGCAACGTGAAGAAGGGTAGACAATTGATAATTAGCTCTGTACGTTTATTATCTCAAGCGGATGGAATGAACAATCTGTTACCGAGAAAAATAAATGAAGGCATTCGCTTACTGTTATCAACGAGAAGGTAGTTGGTCTTCTTGCGTAGATCAACATTGCCAACACCAGCCATCAAGAAGCCGGTGACAGTGTCCTGCAAGGATGGCCATCGAGAAAACATAGCCATGTCAGAAGAGGACAAGAACAGTCGTCTATTCAATCCTTGAACCCAACGAATCCAACCCCAGCGAGGGGCTATATGTGGATCTGCATCCCCTCCTCCTCCAGGGCTTAGCCTAGGAAAACGTAGAATTTGAACTACCTCGTCGGCGATGATGGCGATAAGCGCAGAGTTGTTTGTGGGGATGTTGGCCCTCCCCGCCATGGCCCGCTGCCGTAGACCCACCAGTAGCCGGTGCGGGGGGTGGGGATCGGGTCGTATTCCCTCCGACGACGACGACACGGAGAAGAAGGGATCTGCTCCGCAAGAGAAGACCCACCAGCAGGGGTGAGGTTATTCTGGGGATTGGGTCCGGCCTAACAATGGCCCATCCTTCAGTGACTATAATAACCTTGCCATTGAGCATCCTACCGCCACGCAGCAAAATTCTTCAAAGGAACACTCTTGGTCTTGGGCATCAAACAAATGTGAATTGGTTCCATATCTAAGAAATTAACTACCCCTTCGTTCTTTTTTATTTTACGCTGATTAACGTCAAATAAAAATAAATGAAAAGAGTGTTATATTTATCAATAAAGATATTTTATAATTTCATGTTTACCATCGGTATGTTGATGATAAGTGAGACCTATCCGTGTCATTGACATATAGATAATTACTCCTATACAAAACGTACAAGAACTTACTCGGTATTATTCACAACAAGAGACGACCGATTCATCAACAAAGTAATTTCAAATCACTATTTACAGCTTAAATTGGTAGTATTCAGATGCACACCAGACAATCAATCGACTACATAAGGTTACGGCTAGCGCTCGGATGGGATGAGGGCGGGTGCTCGGGTCGGGGTGGCGCTGGGTGTGGCTGATTTTCTTAGAGTTTTTGTTATATTGTGATGGGCTGTTATTTTATGGGCTGTTGGGTATTTCAGTTAACGCGGTAATCGGGGGTTAAATAAAAAAATTGGTTTTTACATAATGGTAATCGAATTTTTTTCCAGTTTAGCTTGTTTGGTTCTTTCTATTTTGGTTTAGGTTTTTTTGGTCAGTTTTCGGTTTCGGTTTATTTTGCTTGGGCTGAGTCGCATTGGCAACATGATGGAAACACAGTTGGAGGGGAAAAATGAGGAGTGGACAAGTTGAGGGAGTGGACAAAAACCAATTGTTTCCATAACCCCGGCATATTAACTCAATATTCTTCAAATCTGAAAAATAATTTGTTTGGCATAAGATTTTTCCTCGTATCAGTAGTGGAGTATGATCTGATAGTGTGGATGGTAGTGCCTACAAGCTCGCTGTTAGGAACATTTCCTCCCAGTCAACCGTGTAGAACAGTCTTTTTATTCTTGTCATTATTGGATCACTTTGCTCATTTGACCAGGTGTATCTTCTTCCTTGAAGTTTCATTTATATTAACTCTGAGCTACTGAGAGTGACCCTAAACTTTTCCATGAGTTCTTGATTTAGTGAGCGTTTGGCAAGCATGAAACTGGTCTAGAGGTGTTTCAGAGCCGAATTGGTTCTAGACTTACCTTCCCTCATAGTTCCATAGAAATTACAATAATTGCCACCGTCTATCCTTCCAACCTTATGAACATATGCGCCCCAGCCAACTACCGCAGCCCCAACCATAGAAACCGCCCACGCGCCGCCTTCTTGCGTATACAATGAAACTTTATAAATAATATATATTATAAGATTTCATTACAACATAGGCCATCCAAGGGTAAATGGGTCAATTAATTCTCCACCTCTCTTTACTGAAATTGAAACGGCAAATTAGCCAAACACTTTTTGTAGTGATTCTGAATCGGATTGAGAAACCTTTCTAGGTTGAAACTGAAACGTTTCTGATTCTTCAAGAATCTGAAAACCGTACCAAACAACTCTTAGGCCTCATTTGGTACAGCTTTAGATTCTCTGAGAATCAGAAAAGTTTCAATTTCAACCTAGAAATATTTCTCAAATGAAACAGAATCACTTTATATACCGTTTGGCTAGTTTTCCGATTTCAGTTTCAGTAAAGAGAGGAGCAGAATTGAAATGACCTATGTATACTTGGATGGACTATCACAATAGGATAAGGATAATAGGTCGTCGGTTATTTATAGGCGTCGGGACCGTCAAACATAGATGGCTTACAGCTGTCGATTTGCGGACCCGACGACCATAATATTATAGTTGTCGGTTTTTCCTCCCAAGCCGACGGCTATAAGTAAATCCGTTGGCCCTCGAGACTAAGTCGATAGCTATAATTAAAGTTATCAGCCTATCAGCCTAGGCTGATGTTTCTAATTATAGTCGTCAGCCCGCACAGTTCACCGACGGCTATAACATACGTATGTCGACCGTAGAAGTGAACTGACGACTACATAGCCGACAACCTTTTACTCGTTTCAATAGTGTATATTGTTTTTGTCATAGTCTAATATATAATAAATTTGTATAATATATGTTATTTATAAGTATCATTGTAAAATATATGTCATCATACATGCATTGATAAATTCTTGTTGCGCTGCAACAACGGCGACAAGTTGAGAATAAGGGTAGACAATGACAAATCACTGTAAATAATTAAGATACTAGAGGGAAGTACAACAATATGAAGTGATTCAGGGTGTGGAACGTCTTTTCAGATGTTTCAAGTTTGTAGAAAAAAATGTGAATCATTTCTTTTGGATTCAATGTTGAAACATTTCACTTTATTGTCGTCATCTGGTACCGTTTCAACTGATTCAACCTAGAACCTAAAATATTTCTTATTGCCAAACGCACCCTTAGTCTGTTCTTTTTTTCTTCAACATTATATATCATGGTTGAAATCCCCTAATAGCAGGCACCTGCTGTCACTATACCGTCTAACTTCTTTTGTTTCCTCCGGAAAGTTAATTCTATTGGTTGTGCTTTGTGGCCCATAACTATTATTCAAATCCTTCTTGTAGCATGTGTATTACCATCGTTATAGTATTGGGTTATTATATTTATACCCTTGGATGAAAGTCCAATTGTGATTTTACTCTCCAAAATTAGAGTTTGTAATTTTACCCCTGCTTTTTCGAAACGAAGTCAAAATATGCCCCTACTCCGTTATGTATTGTTAACGAGGTTAAATATGATAAAAAAATATAAAAATACCCCTGTGGTTTTACCCTAATTTGATCAATGCTTGTGATTTTACCACTATTTTGAATAAGCATAAAATAATCTATAACTATATTAAAACAAGGGTAAAATTATTTAAACATGTCGGTACCCTCAATACCGGGTACCCCCGCGCACAAGAGAAAACCGCCTAAGGACCTTGCCCCCTCCGTGGGGGTGAGCTCCGAAGGCGCCACGTGTCCAGCAGGGCCGGGGCTCCCCCTCCTTAGAGGAGAGCTCCGGGCCTGCC
This sequence comes from Neostapfia colusana, assembly GCA_030760725.1. Taxonomy (NCBI): domain Eukaryota; kingdom Viridiplantae; phylum Streptophyta; class Magnoliopsida; order Poales; family Poaceae; genus Neostapfia; species Neostapfia colusana. The sequence goes on from JASWHV010000001.1 coordinate 143,933,826, forward strand.
ACGTGGCCAAAAGAGCCAGACCTTGCCCCCTCCGCGGGGGTGAGCTCCGAAGGCGCCACATGTCCAGCAGGGCCGGGGCTCCCCCTCCTCAGAGGAGAGCTCCAGGCCTGCCACGTGGCCAGAAGAGTTGGACCTCGCCCCCTCCGCAGGGGTGAGCTCCGAAGGCGCCATGTGTCCAACAAGGCCGGGGCTCCCCCCTCCTTAGAGGAGAGCTCGGGCCTGCCACGTGGCCAGAAGAGCCGGACCTCGCCCCCCTAGGGGTGAGCTCCGAAGGTGCCACGTGTCCAGCAGGGTTGGGGCTTCCCTCTCCTTAGAGAAGAGCTCCGGGCCTACCACGTGGCCGGAAGAGTCGGACCTCGCCCCCTCCGCGGGGGTGAGCTCCGAAGGCGCCATGTGTTCGATGGGGTCGGGCCTCCCCTCTCCTAAGAGGCGAGCCTCGGGCCTACCAAGTGGCCAACAGAGCCGCGCTGCCTACCCCGACTCGGTAGGTAGCAGGAGTAAAGGCACGCCATGCCTTGTCCATACAAGACATTTAAGACCCGCGCCTTCCCAAGACGTGGAGACGCGACGCACGCCTGTCAGGAGGCACTGTGACCAGTCACAGTCAAGACAGGTGCACCATGTCAGAAGCTGTTGGCCAATAAATACAGCAAAAAGACATGCCCTGCCGTCCGTGCCACCGCCAACCACTACGCCTAGCTTGCGGCATGGGTAGGACGGCAGGACGACGACCAAGAAGCCATCGCCAGAAGACTCACTATGAGATATGGTAGATGGCAGGAAATCACCCTGGGGCCACCTGTCGGGTCCCGGGACCCACCTTGTAAGCCGCCCGAGCCTTGAACTATAAAAGGCTCGGGTAGGCAACGTTGCAAGGGGTTTGGCTCATTTCGACCCCGGCTAGACATCTAGGTCAACTCATCTCATCACCAAGCTTAGAACTCCGGTTCTAAGCTCCAAGCAATACATCGAGCAACACTACTTCCGTGGACGTAGGGTTTTACGCTCCGACGGCCCGAACCACGTAAAAATCCTTGGGTCAATCCTCTCACAACCAACGCGACCCTCTCGAGAGGACTAGCCCCTTTGTAAAAGAACCTCCACGAGCTGCTCCTAAGCAGGCCCGAGGGAAGTGTCGACCGCAACACTTCGACATTTGGCGCGCCAGGTAGGGGGCTTTTCTCTCTTGAGACGGGTTTGCGCCAACGAAGATGTCCAAGCTTCCTTCAACGGCTGGCTCTTCGCTTCATCATTTCCGGCGAACAACAACCTCAAGATCTGTTGTGGCGTAGAGTGCTACTCAAGCAAGTGCACTAGCCGCCACACAAGCGCTCCTGTATAATCCGCTTGCTGAACACGCTCCCCAGGGGGGCACCCAGCAGTGGATCCGCGACGTCAACCACCTCGTCGCTGCTGCCGTCAACCCTCCGCTGCGGCGGGGACGACGCCCCGGTCAACCAGATGTGTCGCTGCCGTGCACACCAACGGTTGACAGGCGGATGGCAGACTCCCGTTCTACCAGGCTCTCAACGGCAGAGCGGAGGATAGAGATGGAGCGACGTCGCCTAGGAGAAGATGCTCGCGTGACCATCGAGCGACAGTGGCAAATGCACCGTATCCATGAGGCTGATTACAGAATGTCGACTTCCTCAACCCAGCCTGGGCCTTAGACGTTCGTCATGCGACCTCTGCCCCAGGCGTACGTCACGCAGCATATGCAGCAGCCATATGCCTTGCAGTCGGCGCCCCCGGTGTATGGCGCACCATTGCCCACGCCGGGGTACACCGTGCCAGCAGCGGGCCAAGCGTTCGCGGCACCAGGATCTGCAGCAGCAGGGACGAGGTGTGCGGCCCTGGCGCCACCTCCACTTCACAGTGTGTCCATGCAAGTTCCGGCCACACCTGCTGGAGAAGTACGACGGGAGCATCAACCCGACTGAGTTACTGCAGATCTACTCTACTGTCGTCCTCGCGACAGGAGGGGATGAGGCCATCATGGCCAACTACTTCCCCGTCGCCTTGACCGGCCCGGCTCGGTCATGGTTCATGAACCTGCCCCAGGGTTCCATAACTTCCTGTGGGGAGCTATGCCGACAGTTCGCGGCGAACTTCAGCCGCTCCTACACGCTTCCCGGCACGGAGCTGGACCTCCACGCCGTGCGTCAGCAACCGGGGGAATCACTGCGCTCCTCATCCAGCATTCTCCCAAGTACGGAACACCATCCCTCACATCTAGAACGCATCAGTCGTAGTCGCATTTCGACAGGGTGTGAGGGACAAGAAGATGGTTGAGAAGTTGGCCACCAGGGAGGTGCGAGACGTCTCAGAGCTCTTTAGCCTGGCGGACAAGTGCGCCAGAGCAGCAGAAGGGCGCAACTGGCATTCACGGCTAGCCTCCGAAGCAGGAGGGCAGCCCCGAGATGGCAGAGTTCAAGCTGGACTTCAAACCACGTCATGCAGTCAAGAGCCAAGCGCTAGCGGGCTTCGTGGCCAGGTGGACGCCATCTCCAAGCAACCTAGGGGGCCCTGAAGGTGGAGAACCGGAGCTCCGAGCACCGGTCTTCACCGAGCCTCACTGGACGTTCTACTCCGACGGCCCCTCGCGGAAGCCGAGGGCTGGAGCCGGCGTACTGCTCCTCATGCCAACGGGGGAGCAGTTTGGGTACATGGTGCGCCTCAACTTCAAGGCAATCAACAACATCGCCTTGGACCTGTGCCATGCACCACGCGTCGACAACACCGTCGCCAACGACCTGTCAACGAAGGCCTCCACCGGAGCCCCGGAGCCCGAAGAAGCCTTCGAAGGGACGTTGCCGAGACCCACAACCCGACCTGCCAAACCGGGAGAAGGGGGTGAGACCAGCACCTCGAAGCTGGCGGTCCCGGCGGCCCTGCAGCCATGGTGCCTGCCAAGGATCGTATGCGCCAATGGGACTCCGTGCTACCCAGCGCCGAAGATACAGAAGCTCAAGTAGCCCCGATGCATGGACCACGGAGGTTCGGGACTACTTGAAAGACAACATCCTTCCTGATGAACGTGCATCCGCTGAACGGATTGTGCAGATGGCTAAGAGCTACACGCTGGTACCTTTACCAGCGTGGCACCAACGACATCCTATTGCGGTGCATAATCCAGGAGGAAGGCTGGGACCTGCTCGCAGCAATCCACGGAGGTGAGTGCGGGAGCCGCGCATCGTCCCGCACGCTGGTCGGTAAAGCCTTCTGGCATGGCTTCTACTGGCCGACAACCTCCTGGACGCCGTCAAGCCGGTTAAGAGATGCGAGGCGTGCCAGTTCCATGCCAAGCAGATCCAACCACCGGTGCAGACGCTACACCCAGAGCCGTCGGGGGATACCGGCTCCTCTACGTCGGGGGCCAGCCGGACGTCCCAGGGTCGGTCACGGGACTCACCCTTCTTCATGGTATGCGGGGCCGAAGCTGTGCTTCCCCCGGAGATCACCATGGGGGTTCCCCCGTGTCCGAGCGTACGACGAAGCCACACAGGACCAGCTCCTGCGTGAGGACATCGGCCTCGTTGACGAGGCAAGATGGCAAGCAATGCTCTAGATCACACGGTACCGGCGGGAGCTCCGGCGTTACCACCACTAGTCCGTGCATGGGAGCTCAAGGCAGGCGCTCCGGCGCTACCTTCGTAAGTTCTGCCCTTAGAACAGTGGTAGGATATGACTATTCTTTCTGTAGCAGACCCCATAGAGTCTAGGAGCAGCGCTCGGAGCAACTAAGCCCCAGGGGGTGGTCTAGGACTACGTCCGACTTAGCCTGGTCCTGTACCCTAAGCGCGTAGGCTCTGCCCCCCTTCATAATGGGGCGGGTTGTTGCCTCCATGTACGTCATGTTTTCCTCCTATGGACTTGCATGAATGAAAAGAACATTGTCCTACCACGCCTACTTACGTGTTCATTTAAATTATGCATTAATTTTTATGATCACCTCGTGCTCTATACAGTGTACGCCCATCGTACACCCGACTCTCCTTTCCCACTCTCCTGCCTAGTCGACATTTGCTATCCTGCCGAAAGCGGTTGTGCTTGAGGTACCTGCCAAAGGCCCGAGGGCCTCTCAGACCTCCCCCTGTTAGGGTACTGTGACGCCAGTTGGTCCCCTCTAGGAAAAGACCTACGCTAGAGCGGGAGGTCCAGGAGCCTGCTTTGCCTGGTCCTGCACCCAAAGCGAGTGCACTCTACCTCCCCAGCGCTACGGTCTAAGTACTAGGGGCCAAACAGTTACACCCCGACCTAGGAGGGAGCCGGACCTCCGGGACCGAGTGCATTGGATTGCTCGAGCCTTGTGTATTGGCCTAGGACTGTAAGCCAAATAAGACTAAGAGACAGGGAAGGGAGGACCTCTGAGTGGGATTACCGTTTCCTACTCGTGTGCAGTGCCGGGCTTCACCCCCTCCGTAGGGGTGAACTTCGAAGCCGGACCGCACCCCCTCCGCAGGGGTGAGCTCCGAAGGCACCACGTGTCCAACAGGGTCGGGCCACCCCTCTCCTCAGAGGCATGCCCCGGGCATGACACGTGGCCGGCAGTGCTGGACTTCACCTCCTCTACAGGGGTGAACTCCGAAGCCGGACCTCACCCCTCCGCGGGGGTGAGCTCCGAAGGTGCCACGTGTCCAGCGGGGGTTGGGCCTCCCTCTCCTCACAGGCGTGCCCCAAGCCTGCCACGTGACCGGCAGTGTCGGACTTCACCCCCTCCGTAGGGGTGAACTCCGAAGCCGGACCTCACCCCCTCCGTAGGGGTGAGCTATGAAGGCGTCACGTGTCCAACAGGGTCGGGCCTCCCTCTCCCCAGAGGCGTGCCCCGGGCCTGCCATGTGGCCGGTAGTGCCGGACTTCAGCCCCTCCGCAGGGGTGAGCTCTGAAGGCGCCACGTGTCCAACAGGGTCGGGCCTCCCCTCTCCTCAATGGCAAGCCCCGGACCTGCCACGTGGCCAGCAGTGCCGGACTTCACCCCCTCCGCAGGGGTGAACTCCGATGTCGGACCCTCGCCCTCTCCTCAGAGGCGGGCTCTGATGCCAGCCATCACCCTCTCCTCAGAGGTTGAGCCTTGATACCGGACTCCCCCCCCCCCCCCCCCGCGCAGGGGTGAACTCCAATGCCGGACCCTTGCCCTCTCCTCAGAGGTGGGCTCCGATGCCAGACCTCACCCTATCATTAGAGGTTGAGCTCTGATGCCGAGTTCACCCCCTCCACAGGGGTGAAATCCGATGCCGGCCCTCGCCCTCTCCTCAGAGGCGAGCTCTGATGCCGGACCTCGCCCTCTCCTCAGAGGCGGGCTCTGACGCCGGACCCACCCTCTCCTCAGAGGCAAGCTCTGATGCCGGATCTCGCCCTCTCCTCAGAGGTGGGCTCTGATACCGGACCTTGCCCTCTCTTCAGAGGCGAGCTCTGATGCCGGACCTCACCCTCTCCGCAGAGGTTGAGCTCTGATGCCGGACCTCAGCCTCTCCTCAGAGGCTGAGCTCTGATGCCGGACCTCACCCTCTCCTCAGAGGCTGAGCTCTGATGCCGGCCCTCGCCCTCTCCTCAGAGGCCGAGCTCCGATGTCGGAACTCACCTCCTCCGCAGAGGTGAACTCTGATGCCGGACACCTCACCCTCTCCTCAGAGGTTGAGCTCTGATGCCGGCCCTCGCCCTCTCCTCAGAGGCGGGCTCCAATGTCGGCCCTCGCCCTCTCCTCAGAGGCGAGCTCCAATGCCAGCCCTCGCCCTCTCCTCAGAGGCGGGCTCTGATGCCGGACCTCACCCTCTCCTCAGAGGCTAAGCTCCGATGCCAGCTCTCGCCCTCTCCACAGAGGCTGGGCCCCGATGTCGGACCTCCCCTTCCGCAGGGCTGAGCTCCGAAGAAGACAAGACCCTACAAGCACAGGGAACACTCAAGAAAAGAAAGTGCGCGGAGTAGACAAGGAAAAGGACCCACCCCGGGATTGTTATCTCCCCCGAGATGGGCCCAGGGACCACTGTCGGTACCCTCAATACCGGGTACCCCCACGCACAAGAGAAAACCGCCTAAGGACCTCGCCCCCTCTGCGGGGGTGAGCTTCGAAGGCGCCACGTGTCTAGCAGGGCCGGGGCTACCCCCTCCTTAGAGGAGAGCTCCGGGCCTGCCACGAGGCCAGAAGAGCCGGACCTCGCCCCCTCCGCGGGGGTGAGCTCCGAAGGCGCCACATGTCCAGCAGGGTCGGGGCTCCCCCCTCCTCAGAGGAGAGCTTCGGGCCTGCCACGTGGCCAGAAGAGCCGGACCTCGCCCCTCTAGGGGTGAGCTCCGAAGGTGCCACGTGTCCAGCAGGGCCGGGGCTCCCCTCTCCTTAGAGGAGAGCTCCGGGCCTGCCACGTGGCCGGAAGAGCCGGACCTCGCCCCCTCCACGGGGGTGAGCTCCGAAGGCGCCACGTGTCCGGCGGGGCCGAGCCTCCCCTCTCCTTAGAGGCAAGCCATGGGCCTTCCACGTGGCCAATAGAGCCGCGCTGCCCACCACGACTCGGTAGGCAGCAAGAGTAAAGGCACGCCATGCCTTGTCCATACAAGACATTCAATACCCGCGCCTTCCCAAGACACGGAGACGCGGCGCACGTTTGTCAGGAGGCAATGTGACCAGTCACAGTCAAGACAGACACACCATGTCAGAAGCTGTTGGCCAATAAATACAACGACAAGACATGTCCTGCCGTCCCTGCCACCGCCAATCCCTATGCCTAGCTTGCGGCATAGGCAGGACGACATGACGACGACCAAGAAGCCATCGCCAGAAGACAACTACCAGCATTCACTGCGAGATATGGTAGATGGTAGGAAATCACCCCGGGGCCACCTGTCGGGTCCCGGGACCCACCTTGTAAGCCGCCCGAGCCTTGAACTATAAAAGGCTCGGGTAGGCAACGTTGCAAGGGGTTCAACTCATTTCGACCCCGGCTAGACATCTAGGTCAACTCAGCTCATCACCAAGCTTAGAACTCTGGTTCTAAGCTCCAAGCAATACATCGAGCAACACTGCTCCCGTGGACGTAGGGTTTTACGCTCTGGCGGCCCGAACCACGTAAAAATCCTTGTGCCAATCCTCTCACAACCAACACAACCCTCTCGAGAGGACTAGCCCCTCCGTAAAAGAACCTCCGCGGGCTGCTCCTAAGCAGGCCCGGGGGAAGTGTCGACCGCAACATTTCGACAAAACATATTAAAAGTAGGGATAAAATTATAAGGGCATTTCTGTCTTTTTTCATCATAATTTAACACCTTTAACAACACATAACGGAATAGGGGTATACTTTGGCTTCGTTTCAAAAAAGCAGGGGTAAATCACAAATTCTAATTTTAGAGGGTAAAATTATAATTGAACTTCTCACCAAGGATATAAATACAATAGCCCCTATAGTCGTTGATTTTCTGGATTTTTATTTTTCGTAAGCAGATTAAGGTTGTTGTTAGTCGTTGGCACTGTCTCTTTGATACCAAATCTTCTGATCGCTGCATTCAACCCTCTGATGTTTCAGCTAAGTACTTTAATGTTTTTTCTGGACCATTTGACACAGAGACAACACATGGGGTTCTGACACTAGATTGACACTGGACGAACATAACAGGTCCTGACATTAGATTGACACTGAACAAACATAACAGATTCTAACATTAGATAGACATTGGACGAGCATAATGAACGTGAATGTGGCCTTCTTCCTGGAAGGTTGCTCTGCTCTAAGTTTGGATTGCCTTCTATATATAGTGACCAACCTTCTCGAAGTAGTCACAATGAAATGAGCTAAGGTCGATCATATAAGTCTTGGAAGCATTCCTAAATAATTCCCTCTTGGTCGAGAGTTGTTCATTTTCTTTTTTGGTGTGAGAGAGAAGACTAATTGCAGAGCATATATAAGGAACAAATATAGACCATGGATTTTTATTTGAAAAGCATATATTCATGGATATATATCCCCAGCATGCAGCAACAGTCATGATGATGATGATGGGTGAAGGTAGCATCGGAGTGTGTGGGCCACCATCTGTCCGGCTAGCTCCGGCCGATTGGTGCCTGCCATCTCGCAGCACTTGACGCCGAGGTGAGCCAGCTGCTGCGCCTGCTCTTGCGGGTACCCCGCAGACGCGTCCATGATCTCAGGGAGCCTCCCCTCCGCCAGCGCCGCCAGCACCTGCTTCACCAGCCCCATGGCCGGCCGCCCCGTCAGCAGCCGCAGCAGGAGCACGCCGAACGCGTAGGCATCGGAGCTGGGTCGCAGCTCCCCGGTTGCCAGGAACTCCGGGTCCATGTACGCCAGTGAAGTGGCGGTGCACCGCAGCATCACGGCGCCGGCATCGTCGGGCTCCAGCAGCCGACACAGGCCGTAGTCTGAGAGCTTGGCGGTGAGACCGCCCTCTCCGGCGTCGAGGAGTAGGACGTTGGCCGGCTTGAGGTCGCCGTGGACCATGTTGTTTTGGTGGAGGAAGACGAGCGCGGAGCATATCTGGGCGGCTACGCGCGTGCGTTCTGGCCAGAGAAGCGGCGGCAGGCGGTCCTCGAGGCTGCCGCCGCCGGGGAGGAACTCGTAGACGAGCGCCGGCGCCTCCGGGTCCGGGCACGCCCCAAGGAGGGGCACCAGGTTGGGGTGGCGTAGCTTGCGAAGATCCTCGACCTGCTGCTGGAACAAGCGGGAGGAGATGCCATGAGGGTTGAGCACCTTTATGGCCACCTCGTCGTCATCGTCATGGCGGCGGCGCAGAACGGCCTTGTAGACGGAGCCGTATCCGCCGGCCTGCCGGCCCAGCTTGAGCGTCTCGTCCAGGTTGTTGGTCGCCTGCTGCAGCGCCTGACACGACAGCTCGGTAAAGCCTCTGGCTCTGCCGAGGAGGAGCTGGTCCTCGAGATGCCGGAGCCTATGGCGGAGTGCGGCAGCCTCCCGGACGGCGGCGTCCCGCTGGCGGCGGAGGTCGTCCTGGTCGCGCTCGAGGGAGAAGAGCATGCAGTGCGCCTCGGAGAGTTTGGCCTGCAGGTCGTTGATGACGCGCTTGGAGCTCATGAGCTGCGCCTCCAGCTGCGCATCATCTCCTGCTGCTTGGGCTTGTTGGTCCATGACCGCCGGCGGCATGGCTTGCTTCTCTCGCCTGAGCTTCTCTGCCTCCGCGAATATGGTCTGGATGTCCTGCTGGCGCATCGTCGTCATCTCGTTGTACACGCTCCCAGCTGCCCCACCTCCACATGCTGCTGCTGACGATGGTACACATGGAAGCTGCTGCTGCTGCTGCTGCCGATATGAGATTATTGACGAAGAAGAGGGCTCGTCGTCGTCCTGGAGGCTCTGGATGAAGGTACCTAGCTGCACCAGCTGATGAGGACTTGTCTCCTCGTCGCTCTTCCTCGTCGCGAGCCTACTAGCATCATGTTGTCATTCGTGTGATATATGAGGTTAGTTACCGATCCATTTAGAAACTGAGTACTACATCCGTTTTAAATTATTTGACGCTGATTACTTTAATTTTAAACTAATCAACATCAAATAATTCAAAATAGAGAAAGTAATATCACGCTACCTGGTGCATACGAGATTGCCTTTGCAGAGGAACCAGATGCTGCAGGTCGGGGGCGCCTGCTGCTGAACGCTTAGAGCTGTCTTGGAAGTCGGCGCCGTCAGCTTCCTGCTGTACCTTTTGTCTGCCGCTGCTCCGATGACGAGGCGGGTGATGCCGTTCTGCGCCACCAGGCTCAGAATCCCCTGCGCCACATCGCCGCCTTCTTCGTCCTCCGCCACCTTGCAGACGGCCGGGATCTTCACCCGCGCGCAGATGACCCTGTACTTAGCCACGGCTCTGTTCATCGCCTCCGTCTCCGCCTGCCGGAACGCCGCCACCTCCGACTGGTGCAGCTGATCCGCGGGAAAGTTGGCGCCCACTGCATGCATGCATGCATGCAAGCCCCGGCTCATTATTTATATATTGATCGAAGATCCATATCCATGAAATAGTAATGAACTGGAGGAATTCCAGTTCATCGTCCTTTTTTTCTCGTAAAAAAAGTGATTAAGAATAGAAAAAGAAATAATGGAAATTCATCGAATTAATGTACTTACTGAAGGGGATGGTCTTGGCCGGGCGATGGACGTGCAGGAGCAGCACCCTCGCCTTCCGCTTCGTCGTCGACCTCTGCTCGCCGCCGAGAATGGCGTCCATGTTGCTGAGCACCCACATGAGATTGGCCTTGCACTGCTTCACCTCCTTCCCCACCGCCACGCCCACCACCTCCTCCTGCTGATGCATCGCCGCCGACGACGCCGAGCCATCAACGATATCATGCGTGGCCGCTGCCTGCAGCTGCTCATTATCGCTCATTCCCGAGGAGGAGGACGACGACATGGACACCGTGCTGCCGCCGCGGCTGATGCTGCTGCTCCACGTCCTCGTGCTACTGCTGTCTTCTGCCACCTCCACGGCCGTCGTCGACGGGGAGCTGCGGCGGAACATCATCGTATCGTATCGTATCGTATCGTATCGTACGTGTCTCTAATCTTTGTGGTCACAATTCACACAATTCCTTCCCTCCCATCATCATTGTTGATCGATCCTTAATTATACTAGTTCAATTTCCCAGCTAAGCAGTGAGATATGGCTAGGGTTTTCTTATCGAATATTAATTTTAATGAAGCGCTGCAAGTCATCCTATAGAGTAATAATAATCATGATATCTGCAACAACAACCAGTAGCATACATAGTGCTCCCCATGATGATCCCATTACTGATCTTTGCATGATTAATTAGTTCCCAGCTCCCAATTGGAAACATAATATACACTATGTCTTATTTAAAAATAAATAAATGATGATTGTAGATGCAACTTATACATATATATGTTTAGGAACCCGATGTTCAGACTCCTTTCTGACTTGGCATACAATCCAAGAAATTCTTAAATAGACTGTTTCAAATAATATTTATAATAGATCCTTCATGACGGTCATGGGAGGCAATACATCCGCAACTGGACATAAGGTTTTTATTCTAATGCTGCTTATTTGGCTAATGAGGTTTTTTGCTTGTTTTTCTCCAGTTAATTAATGTGATAGTTTCTATGACTTAAAAAGCGACCATGAGTTTTTTTTTGCCAAATATAAAAACAAAATATAGGTGTATCATGCATGTCGAATAACTCAGAGTTTCATATAAGCTGAAAATATTATCTCAGCCAGTGTGCCACATGTTTGCCATGCATCTCAGAAAGAAAGTAAAAAAGAAAGAAAGGTACAAGTTGCCGCAAGACATCAGATTTCTTTTTAATTCCCTGACCACCTGACCAGTGTTAGGCTATTTATGATATGATAGCAGACGAAAAGTAAAAGTATTTTTATCTATATATACTGAATTTTCAATTCTATCTTTAGTTTCTCAACCAATCTTTAATTGATCCAAGTTCAAATTCTGACTTTTGATGTCACCGTTCGGAGAACCTTATCCCTAGTGGGTTGTTAGATCTGTGATTAGAATTTCCAATGGAAGTTTTTGTTAATGGAAGAATCTTCTCGTCAGGGTCTGGTTTAATTTGTAGGAGAACTTTCTTTTTTGAAACTGGAAACGAATTCCATTAGACTGACGCCTGATCTTAGATCGTCGGCCAGCAAAGCTATTACATTGCTTGGGAACGAGTCCGACCAGTACTTAAACCTGGTTTGGCACAATTTAAACTTATTAAAAAAGCAGCTTGTCTGAAAAGCTGATGAACAACAGCTTATCCTGCTTTAGTTTATTCTGAAAAACAGCTGAACTAATAAGCTGCTGGAGAAACTGACTGTTTAGCATACCTCCAACTTATTTTTATAGAAAAGCTGATTCAGAAGCTGTGCCAAAAAGTAGAAGGTTGCTCTAATAAGTTGCTCCCTATGCTAGCCAACATATGAGTGGCAGTGTTGCATAATCTAGGAGCAAATTTGACTCATACATCAATAAACGAGACAGACAGGAGGAACTTAATTTCCTTGACCAGCAACACCCATTTGTAGACAACAGTGCGCTATGCAGCTCCAGCTCCACCCGCATCATACCGGCATCAGCCACAAAGTTAATCACTTGAAAGCAGTCGTCTTCGTCCGCCTGAATAGCATCCGACAAGAACTGAACATTATCAGCGCCAGCTCCCATTACTAGCGATGGCAATACCACTCGCGGGTGCGGGTACCCGACCCATTGCCATCCTTACCCATTACATCTTCTTCATGATCACGAATACAGTAATAAAACACCAACCTCCAGACTTAGATGATTCATGAAAAGCAACATCAACATCAATTTTCAGAAAGTTCTCTAAAGGTTATGTCCAAGACCGACGTGGTGGGAAAGGTTTAGGGGCTGTTTGTCTCTCAGAATCTGTCGAAGTGTTTGTTACGACACTTCTCCCGGTCTGCTCGTAAGCAGCCCGCGAAGGTTCTTTTTTCGATGAGGGCTAGAGGAACTCGAAGGATTTGGCACAATGGCGAGAGAGACACAGGGATTTACGTGGTTGAGGCCGCCGGAGCATAAAACCCTACGTCCACGGGAGTGCTTGGGGGTATTGCTTGCCCACGTATGAGAATGAGTAGGCTGGGTCGCGACCCCTTGCCGGGGGGCTGTCTCGGTCCTTTTATAGCCCAATGTCGGAGCAGTTACAAGGTGGCCCGGGGCCCGACATGTGGCCCGACGGCTGTCTGTCTCCTATACACGAACTATGGGCATATACAGATACATACATTGTCACTGTCGACAGAGTTATGGTGCGCCGCCTGTCCCACCGAGCGCCTCTGCCCGGGTAGCAGGTGATGATGAAGTCCTCGTCTTGTCGCCGCATCTCCTCGCCCTGTTAGGCGGCTCTGTACTGTTGGACGGCACTGTTGCGCCGTCACGCCTCGCCGCCCTGTCTTTCAACGTAATGGTGTGCAGACGGCCAACGGAGGCGTGTGTCGTGCACCATGCTTTTGGGGAAGGCACGATCCTTAAATGCTCGGTCTGACAACGCACCTTCCTCATTACTTCCGGTCTATCTGCCCGTTGCCTGCTGAGGTGACGTTTGGGCGGATGGCCCTCGAGACACATATCTCTACTGGAGCCGTCTCGGGGAGTAGTAGGCGGTCTGGAGTTGTTGTGCACGCGGCAGCACCGGAGCCCTCCCATGTTGAAGGTTGGATCCGAGGTTGCGGGACACGTGGCCCATCCGGAGCCTTCCCTTAGGGGGAAGGTACGTCCGAGTCGCTGCCCACGTGGCAACACCGGAGACCTCCATGGTGGAGGTCGGATCCGGAGCTGCCGGACGCATGGCTCCTCCGGAGCCCTTTCTGGCCGAGGGGTGTGACTTGGAGGCTTCAGACACGTGGTAGCGCCGAAGCCCTCCTTGGTGGAGGATAGGGTCCGGCTCCACTGGATGCGTGTCGGCCCCTGAGCCACCCTCAGTCGGTAGTCAGGCTCAAAGCCTGAAGACATGTTACAACCCTGAAAACAACCCATGGGGCATAGGGCGCATGGCCTACGCTGGGGCCGCCTAAGCCTGGGAAAGCGGGGCCCACGCGAGGGTACCTGGTTCTCAGGATACCAACATAATCGCTTTTGATTATGTATAGAATCACTAGAATCAATTCTACACATATATTTTTTGAATCGTTTCAGGTAAGAATCAAACTAAAACATTTCTAAATTTGGTCTACGAGCGTGAAACTAGGCTAGAAGCGTTTCACGAGCTGAATCGGTTCGTGACATATACCCCCCCTCAAAGTTCAATAGCAATTACATCAATTGTCACTGCCTCTTCTCCCACCTAACTCTACGTGACGAGAGCACTTATGATTTAGACATCTGTACATGTGGTGCATAGTAGCTTAACATGCTATCAGAGCCAGAGGTCTCGAGTTCGAATCCTGGCGGGCGCGATTTATTAAATAAATTACAGCCAACTCCTATTCCACATTTGCGGCTCAAATGAGCTTGAAATATAAGTGAATTACCCACCATTCCCCATCAGATCAAGTTCAACTAGTCGGTGCATAGTAGCTTAATATGGTATCGGGGACGGAGGTCTCGAATTCCAATCCCACCGGACGTGATTTGTTAAATAAATTGCAGCCGATTCCCATTCCACGTTTGCGACCCGAGTGAGTCTGCACGTGAGGGAGAGTATTGAAATATAAATGAATTACCCACCCTTCCCCATCAGCTTAAGCTTTTAGGGTCAACTGATTAATGTATAGTAGCTTAACATGATATCATATCAAATAATAAGAAAGAAGATTGCAAGAGATGAGACGAGCAGCAAAGGCAATATCAGGAGAACTACGACAGTGCTGTTTCTTAGCTTCATGTAGTTGCTCCTGCCATGCCATAGTCACAAAGCTTAACATTCCTGTTTCGGGACCAACTTGTGCAGGGTTGATGTTCCCTGGAACACGGTTGTTCGCCCACCCTTGAGATACTCTCCGAGCTGCAACATACAATTTGTTTTTTAATCATTAGAAACTTGAATTAGTTTCAGCGCCACATGCTGATAAGTTGGATATAGGGACACAAACACACCTCATCGTGGCTTATCTTACTGAAACCAAACCGCTGTGTCCAGATAGACTCTGCTCCCTCTGCAGCTGGTAGCACAAAATGTTTCACCTTCAAAGATGCCAACAATCGTTCTATGCAGGTAAAAAGCGCTTGGAAATACCCCTGGTCAGTTTAGAGAAGAAAGATTACTACTACTACTACTACTACACGTCAGTTCTTGTCTGAACAAACAGAGCATAACTTTGTTACAAAGGACGCTCCAACCATGCAGTTACAATTTGATACAAGCCACTGCAATTTTGTCAAATTTATAATATGCCACTACAATGATGAAAATCATAGATATGCCATCATGTTTTGCTTCTTTGAGATATGCCATTATGTATAATTTTGTACCAAACTGCCTCTCTTTTCTAACTTTACAAAGGCATATTTCAAAACCATCAAAATTGCAGTGAAGTGGATCTAAATCTAACCCACCATAAGCATCCTAAATAGCATTTAGTTCTAAGAACCTAAACATCTACAATTATTTATCTACAGCATGTAGAGCAGTTACTAAGGCAATGGGCTGCACTTGCGATTCCTTGTCCACATGCACTGTCGGAGAAACTACACATCATGCATATGAATAATTTGTGGAACTTCATCAGTTCAGACACCCATACCTAAAAATTTCCAAATTTTTAATCTAAATATAACGTGTATATTTTAAAAATAAAATACAACCTGACCAGTTGACCTACAATAAATGAGATGTGACTTACCAAGCCTTGGCTATCCCTACTAGTAGCAACCAATGGCAGCTCAGCGATTTCACTGCCCATGACGCGGAAAAGACCTGCAGAAACTTACATTGTTTCTGCATCAACAGAATCAAAGTTACACTTGTACAACTAAACCAAGTAAGACTGTCATTTTTTTGAACAACTATCTATGACGGAAATTTACCCAACAGTCAAGACAGCACAATACATTCCTGTGTAATCCTGATCTCTTACACTCCTCCTGGAAATAAAAGCATATCTTATGTCCACAATTTCAATTTGCATGTGAATATGATACAAATAAAGTCAACAGTGGCTCATCATACCCATAAACCATAGATGGGATGAGGTCTCGCCCAGTTGTAACCTGGATAATTGGATCAAATGAGTCCTGTAGAAAGTGCAATTAGTATATTAATATTTAGGATGATGTTGAGTGATACTAATAAATTCGTCAAGCAATGTTAAAAAAGCGGTGGAGAAAAGCGAGCGGAGGAGCTCCGCCTAGCACCTAGGCGTTTTAGAAAAATCAGAGTCATCTATATAAATCTCTAAGTACGGGATCCCATTAGAACTGCGAAGTTAAGCTTGTTTGGCAAAAGTAGTACTAGGATGGGTGACCTCTTAGGAGTCCTTGTGTTGCATACCTTTTGAAACCCAGCCTATGTCGTAATAACATAGCCGGTCCCAAACCCAGATAAAGGAGGAGGGGTTGTGATAGGCTCAGTATTTACCAGGCGTCGCCTAGTCGCCGCCTAGGCATCCAAACGCTCCGGCTCGGACGCCATGGCCGGTTGACTGGCGGTCGCCGCCGCCGCAGTCGCCGAGCCGCCGCCACAATCGCCGAGCCGCCACCGCAGTCGCATAGTCACCGCCCGCTCCCTAGCACCGCCGGCTTGCCGTCGCCCGCTGCCTTGTTGTCGCCCGCCAGTGGAGTGAGAAGAGAGGGAGGTGAGGGAGAGAATGAATAGGGTTAGGGATGGGAGAGGAAAGTTTTTATATAACCCGGTCTAAAATGAGGACTGTCGGATGAGGACCCGATGGTCCACATTAGTTCGGCCAAAACCAGGCCCAAATCGTAGCGCCTCCTCCACTCGCCGCCACTCGCCCCAGCCGCCTCTGCTGCCGACGCCGCCACCTGCCTCTGCTGTCGCCACCGCCGCCCGCCTCTGCCGTCGACGCTGCCCCCTGCCGCCACCCGTCGCCACCGCCTCGCCCCTGCTGCCACCGCCACTCGCCTCCGCTGTCGATGCCGCCACCCGCCACCGCATCGGGCGCCTGGCGCCATTTTACAAGCCTGGATAGGCTTGGCGAGCCAGCAACTATACTTAGCCTTTCTTATGGAAACAAGTGAGATTGCAAGGAGCAATAAAATTGAGCATCCTGACATTGAGCTTTTGTAGGTCAACTAGTCCATATGGCAACTAGCACTATTTGATAGGAGGTTCTACTGACACGATATATTTTATAGGTTGATTGTTAGCGTCCATATTTTATGAATGGGTAAACAAAGAGCAAGACAGAGTGAATATACAAGCACCATGGATGGAGGCTTACTTGCATAGTGCTCAACCACCAAATCTAGTCTCAGGTGTTGTAGCAATGCTGTAAATATTTGCTCCAAGGGATCAACTCCTTCAATCCTCCCAGCAGCTATTGCATTGTTGTTATATGCCAAACAACTTTCCCTCTGTTGTCTATTCTCACAATATCGGCAACACCAAGTTCCTTTCGGCATAGAAGACAAGCCAACACATTCTACAAGAGACACACAGTACAACAGTAATGAGAACTCAATTATGTGACCTTTCTGAAAGGGGTTTACCAAAAGGGGTATATGAAACATAGTTCCTGAAACACCAGGTGTTAGAAACAAGAACTGCAAAGATGTCAGTAAGGAATAGTTGAACATTAATGTCAAAATGCAACACCTTAAGTAAATATAACAGGAATACTCATTTTAATATATCTAAAGAGGGTAGGCATCCTACACATTGATTTAAGCATCAGCGAAAAGACACTATCAAAATCACTATTAGAACCCACCAGGGAATTCATATCTTGACAGTCGCATATCAAAAAGATTGAAAGCTAGCTTAACTGACTAAACTAAGAACCGATCACAGAGGAAACATCTTTTATCGGCTATGAATCACGTCTTCACCTCTGTGAAAAGCTCTTGGGCAGGTGTCGCAAAGGAGAAGCTGCCCACCATCTGAACAGATGCTGCACAAGTCGTCGCTTTGTCTGCTCGACATATTTTGACCTTTTGAAAGCGACATTGACAGCTCATGCAGTGAAACACCATTCAACATGTATATGTTGTGGTAACTACAGTATAATTAGTGGAAAGGATCAGAGCTTGAACAGTATTCTGGACGAAAATAAATCACAATAACAACTCACGGTTTGCGTCGAGCAGCTAGACCAGCTTGAGATTCAAACTGCGAAGGACTAACCTGTTCATTGAGTACAACGATTCCAAACTAAGACTAGACTGACTTATGAGTTGAGTTTGTGGCACATTAGTACATTACATCTTAAATTTCAACCTGCGTCTAATGAAGTAGACTACAATTTACCACTGTGTTGCAGCAATGACAAAAGATGCCAAGTTCCTTTATATATCCATCCAGCAACCTCTAGAAATTTGTCACTGGCACTGTTAATTACAAAATATAGCAATAATGTATTGGCCGGCACAAGAATTTAAGGGACAAAGAACAAGAAATTACCTTCCTGCCGACATAATAGCCAACGTCAGTGCCCTCTGGTAAGACACCACTCATGAAAACAACCTTATGCAGCCCCTTATCCCTTTTTCCCATTAAACATCAAAGGAAGTCAGTGAGATGTGGAAAGTCTGAGGAAGAAACATGCGTATTATAATCGATAACACCTACTTTCTTGTAAGTCTTCTTGCACTCGCAGTCTTTGATCCTGGGGATGCACTCGTACATCTATTAGCAGATGAAGTGGGACTTTGCCCATTTTTTAATGGTCTGAATAGGACAGCAATCAAAAAACAGTTTGGTACTTTAAAAAAATTGTGACCGGTAGAACTGGAGCAGTCATGTCTATTGCAAAAATTACCTGGTACCATTCCTAGATCCCTTGAACTCGAGACATGAATCACACAACGAAGCAAATTTCCCCCTGCGGAGGGTGCTGAATGAACCTGAAAGATTAGATGCCCATCAATCAAAGTTAAAGCACTAAATGAAACCGGGCTTGGTGGGGATGACAAGAGAAGCAACCTACTTTTGCAGGTTTGGCATTTAGACATTCTCTTCTGAGGTGCTGGTCCTATTGCCTTCTGTATTGCAGACTCCAGCATGTCTGAAGTAGCACTTGCACATACCCTCAATATATCATGCAGATTATTTCCATTTTCCAGGAAAATGTAATCGGAAGGGTGCTTTTTGGTACTCCCAGCATGTACCTCAAAAGAGTAAGGCGACACAACCTGCAAGTCATGGCTGAGTTATTTGGTTTGGACTCTGATATCGAGGCAGTGAGTTTGCATAAGAGAAAAAACTCACTTTTCGGCCTTTGCATAAAGAACAAGAGCACAGTATGCCGATACACTTGATAACTCCCCGAAGTACTGCTCGCTGAAACAAGACCCAAAACACATATTTGGTCAAAATCGCAGCAACCAAGACAGACTGCATAAACATGTTCTGCTTCTTCTGATTGTATGTTGTGCTTACAGTAAGATAATTTATCATATATTTTCCATGATAATGTTCGCACCTTGCCTTTCCTCATGATGTACTTGACGGGCTGGCCCTCAAGCAAGCCAGTGGCGAGCAGCTCCTTGAGGTTGGTGAGGGTCTTGTTTCTATGTAGGATGGTGGTGCCCTTGTTGATGCTGGTGGTGGAAGGTGAGGAGGAATTGCTGGCGGTGGTGGTACCTGAGAGGTCGCCGTCGTTATTGCCGTTGTCAGCCTTCGTATGTTTGAGCAAGAGTGATCTGGTGAAGCGCCTCAGGACTTGAGATTCCGGCGGTGGTGGTCCCGCCTCCTTGGCATTGTCAGGAGGAGAAGGCGCTAAGAGCACGGAGTGTCCGAGATGAGCGGCGGGTGCGGCCGAGGGGCTCGAGGGCGGCCTTAGAGGCGATGGCGAAGGCGAACTCGCGCTTGAGGCCGGCACGGACACTGGAGCACAGCACGAAGGAGTCGCCGGCGGCCGCCATCAATCCAATTGTTTTGGTTTGGGTGGAGAAAGCTGAGCTGAGGAGTGAGAGTGGGTGGAGAAAGCTGAGCTGAGGAGTGAGAGAGAGTGCTCGTGGGGGGGGGGAGGCGGTTTCCGTTTTGCTCCTCCTTCCAAACAAGTTTTACGTTTAGATCCCTACCATACCTTCCTTCTTGCGTCATTATTGCCCATTACCCAAATTTGAATATAATAGTACCATCTCAAAAATGATTTCAAACATCTCTTAAACCAAATTACTTGGAGGAAAAAGTTGGAAGCACCAAACATCCTTCTTCCGAGAGAACTGTTGGAGGAGAGAAGAAAAATATATCTTTATGATTTTTTGGTTGCTCTCAAAACTAATTTTAAGAGTTAATTTTATACAACTCAGTCCAAGATGCTCTTAGTGATCTAATAAGTATTACCCCGGTTTTCAGAATAAATGACGCTAGCCAGTTTAATTTAGACTAACCAACATCATTTACTTTGAAACCTAATGGATAATATTAAAGGGGAAACAAGGTCTGGTTGGGCAAATCAAAACCACCTCTCCTTCATTAATCATTCAGACATACTCTGGAAAAGCTTAATTAGTAGTATATACTTAGGAGTATATATATATATGTATATATCCTAAATCTACATGCTGCTAAGATGGACAAATCAACATCATCTAGGAGTGAGTAATATACATATTCATCGTCAAAAAAAAGGTAATCTCGTCGTTAGTGCTTCTGGAAGATGACCATGCAGAAGAAGGCGACACACCGGAATATCACCCCGTTGGCTGCAAGAACCACGATGCACAGGATCCTGTCGTTGATGTCGTAGCCGCTCTTCACCAGCGAGCCGCACCGTGTTATCAGCCACACGCCTGAATACCTCTGGGCATTCGCGATCACAAACGCTTCCAGAGCCCACTTGGTGTAGCACAGATTAGCAAAGAAGGTATCCTTCTGATTGGTTGCTATTAGAGTCAGAACAACCGGAAGCAGCGCCGACCACTGTCCAGAGTATTCCAGTATTTCCGTATCAGTTTATCATCCCAATGACAGAACAAATATTATATATATATATATATATATATATATATATATATATATATATATATAGACACACACACATAAGCCAAAAAGACAAGAAATCCCTCACCAGCTGTGCAGAACCCGGCTGGAAGAAGATGGCAAAGGTGTAGCCGATTCCCGTGACGCAGTAAACGAGCGCCACAAGAACCACGTAGTTCTCCCAGAATGATGACCTCGGGTTGTTGAAGAAGTAGAACATCGACAGGTACACGATTGGCTTGATGATCGTGTTGAAATGATCTATAGTATCTTTGGACAAGAAGTAGGCCAGCGAGCTCATGCCAGATGCTCGCTCCCTCCAGTAGTGTATCTTCTCCAGCGAAAATGATCTCAGGGCCCCAATCTTGCACAGAAGAGCTGCATCCAGCAGCAGTAGCGCTCAGCAACTCTTCTCTTACTATTCCTACTACTACCACCTGTCTCAGGAAAGTAAACTTACAGACAGCAATGACGGTGTATGTGTAGCCAAGTGCTCCAAATGTCTCGTCACTCACTTTAGCCAATGTGCCTAAACAGATACCAGCAAGTCCCAGTATCAGATAGTCAACACCTTGCATTCTAGCCTCACGTAGCCTCTGCTTGCCACACCTGAACAGAAGGCAATTTTTTTTAGCAAAATGATGTTGGTTATAACCTGATAACTATTGGAAAAGCTGAAGACTTGCCTCCCCAGGTAGTATTTGTACTGTCTGAGGATCCCAGGAGTGCGTCGGTTCGACAAGTTTTCAGAAGATTTATTGTAATCGTATTCATCTTTCTTCTGTCCAACAATGTCCCTGACATTGCCCCACACTTCACCAGCAATAGATTGCCCAGCAGAGCCCTCACCTGAGGCATGGTCCCATGCCCCCCTGAAAGATGATTCTGTATCAGAAGCACTCTGCAGCATATCTCGTGGAACTTCATAACCATTGTGCAGCATCCATCTGAGAGGGAGATCTTTGACGTTTACAGGTGCGTTCGAGTTTGGCTTCACAATTCCTTCCAAGATGTCTATATAGTAGTCTGGTGGGTTCACACGGTCCGGCACAACAATGCCCAATCCTGCAAAGTATTCCTCCACTTTTTTTACAGGCCCGTGGTACACAGTCATACCACCTTTTGCGAGGAGTATCAAATCATCAAACATATTATACAATGTATAGCTGCAAGTAATTAAAACCAGTCAGATCAGTTTCTTATTAACTTGATTGATCAAGCAACTGTAAGGCTGTACGCCAAAGCATAGAGATGCCTATATTTGAAAAATAACCGTACCTTGGTTGATGAACTACCATAGATATGTTTACACCCTCAAGAGCTTCCCTACGTAGGGCACGGAGCAAAAGCAGAGACGAAGCGCTATCCAAACCCGATGTTGGCTCATCTAAAATAAGCACCGATGGTTCCATTACCATTTCTAGCCCAACATTTACTCTCTTGCGCTGGCCACCTGAGATGCCACGCTGTTCAACAGTTCCAACCAAAGAGTCACGAACAGCTTGCAGACCCAACGACTCGATAACTCTTTCAACCACAAGCACCTTATCAGCTTTTGACATGTCAGCAGAAAGCCTGATGTAGCATGTGCAACAAATTCAGTCTAAGTTTACATAAATGGTTAATGAGTAACGGACCATGGAGATTTCACTTTACATACCTGCATCTTGCATTGAACCAGAGATTCTCTTGAACGGTTAAGTTCCCATGGACAATATCATCTTGCGGGACAAAGCCAATGATTCTCTTGTATGCACGGATTGGCTCCATTTTTCCATTTATAAGTATCATACCTGTTGTCTCGCATCCAGTTGCCTTACCAGCAATGGCGCTCAAGAACGTGGTCTTTCCCGCTCCTGATGGGCCCATCACAGCAGCTACCCGACCAGGCATAAGCTTTCCTGTTACAGATCTCAGGAGTTTTTTCTTGCTCCCCTTCAAGGTTAGAGTGAGGTCTTTGAAAGCAATCTCAATTACAGGTCTTTTCTTGATATCATCCTCAGTGGCCATGGATATCACTCCTGAGAAGGTAAGGTTTTGATTCTGCTGTTCCATTGCCTTTTCCTTTTCGATTTGCCCATATGCATACTTGAAAATTTGGCTCTGAGTGTGTGCATGTCTCCCTTTGGTCTTCTTTTTCTCTCCTATTTCCACATTGAAGCCTTCACCTTTTTCAGGGTTCTCTTCGAGTGAATGCATCATGTCAGTAAGATTGTTATTGTTCTTGTCTCCTGAATCTTTTGATGGAACAGCATCAGATTCAATTCCTTTGGATGGTTCGTGAGACCTAAGGGTAGTCTTCTTGCGTGAGAATGTACGGGACAGTGATGACTGCAGGCCTGCAGCATGCTTCTTTGCAACATCTTTAGCTGATTTCCACCTTTCACGAGCCATTGCGGTCTCTCTTGCATGTCTTGCAGCAGCCTCCCTGGATTTTGCTTGCTTCTTCTCCCGGTTCATCAGAAGTTGTCCAGAGAAGTTGTAAATGATCAACAACACTAAACATAAGGCACCCTACAAAATCATAAAGGACACATGTCAGCTCAACTTTATTTCTTAGGTTATTAAGAGATATCATGCATACTCTTGACTTCCACTTGTTACCACTAGCAATGCACCAAATATGGTGATATCCTGATTTGCAGAGTTTGGTTTGCAACTGTCCTTGTTGAAGCATTCTGCGAACAAGAAGGGAAGCAAATGTGTGACCACAGAGCTATGTTGCAACATTTCAAGCATATATAAAAAGGAATATCATCACATGCAAAACAGTGGATATTAGCTTCTCTATTTGATAATTGGTTCCCTAATTCCCCAGGATTCTGGATTCCCCCAGAGTTAAAGGAGTGGACAACAAATATATTGCGACAAAGGAAGTATGCACAAATTATCTATTTTTTATACGGGAAGATAGATTAACTTACTGGTTTGAGAAGTTGAACCTTTCCTGCAATAGAACCTGCAACTTATATATGTTAGTATTTAGGAAGAATATACACATAAAGTAGCTCAGATAGAACTAGTGCCGACTGATCAAGATTCTACTAGGAGGTTGACAAAATATTAAAGCATTAATTCGATAGATAGAATTACCCACTACTACAAGAGAGTTTCTTTATAGTGCTCGGACAGTAGTAACCAGCAGGACAGAAAACATCATCCGTACTAACTACGTCTGCCCATCTATCAGCACCGCCACAAGTATGATTCGACTTCCCAGGAGGCGGTTGATAGTGGTACCTGCACATGGCGTGTGTTCATCAGTATTTTTCTTCCTTTAGTAGAATTGCAGAAAGAGTGATGACAACAGAATCCGACCAAAGCCTACCATATAATCTCCGTTTGTTTTCTATTTATGATACAACACAATGGAAAAGAGGAGGGAGTAGTGTAACGAGAATACAATTGCAACTTACGGATCACAGACTCCAGTTGTTTTATTTAAAGTAGAACCAGGACAGTATGCTCCCAAAGGACATGCTGCATAAATAGGATATGGAGCTATCAGAATGTTGTCAAGAAGCAGTCCCTTGTTATACAAACAATATGGAAGTAATAAGGATGCAGCATGGTTAGTGCGGTTGGAAGGAGCTTACTTACGTATCATGCAAGTGAGGCCATGAGGGCAAAAGAACCCAGCACAGCAACCTTGACAGTCAAGGGTTCTAGAAGGGAAGTTGACAGCATCTGTTAAGTTGACCTGCTCTTCTTTTCCAGCACTGCATGCCCATCCAGGCTCACAGCCATCGATCCATGACGTGAGATTGCAGTTCTTGTTCGGTCTAACATAGTTTTTCCTTCCATTGCCTTCGAGGAAGCTTTCGAAGTAGAACTTCATCTCAGCGGCCGTGCACACACGCTGTGGTAGGTCTCCTGTTATTCCGTTATTTCATGGAGAAAAATGGAAAATTGATACATGTGAGAACTGGATCTGACTGCTCAACATTTACAAGACCAATGCTAAATTGCGACACACTAGCGCAGAGGCAGTACTGCAATCCAAATGACATGCAGGTGTAATCGAGCATGCGATGTTCATTTCTATCAAAGGTTCATTTCAAAGGCGATTCATCCAATATATACATCTAGTTTGTTACCGACAGCAACCAAAAGAGAAAGAGTTCATACAGGTTCAGGTACTCCAATCAAATGGCATACAAGTGTAGTCGAGTTGTTGTTCGTTTCTTTCAAATATTCAATTCAACCTCGATTCACCCAATATAGAATACCAGTTTTGTTCCCAAACACAACCGGAAGAAGAAAAAAAAAGATTAAGGGGATTGAAAAGAAGTAGGAATGTACCATCAGTGTCCTTCATGCAGTTGGTGAGGAAGGTGGGATCGGAGGAGAAATTGAAAGCGGTGTTCCACTCATCATCCCTGCAATAAATTCCACAAGCATCCCCATCAAAAAGGAAAATCCACAAGCATTAGAATTTGCATTTAGCAGCAGGTGGATGGTGGGAGGTTGTTGGATGGAATGGAAGTAAGGTGGCGACGTTTTACACGTTCTTGATGCAGTAATGGAACTCCCTTCCCATCTGCCGCGCGAAGGAGGTGGTCATGGACTTGAGGCGATCGTTCATGGCCCCCACCACCAACGGGCTCCCAGCGGCCAGAGTCGCCACATCGCCTCTGGTCTGCGCCGCGAGGGAGCGGCGGGGGTTGACGACGGCGGAGGCCGTAGCAGTGGAAAGGACGAGGAGGAGGAGGAGAAGTGGCGCCATGGAGACGGAGCGGGCGAAGTGGAGGCGGAAGCGATTGGAGGGAGACAGGGAGAAGACTCATGCCGGACCCTCTTTCCGCGCGCGCGTCCTCCCATCGTCGTCTTCCTCGCCCTCTTTCTCTCTCTTTGGTGTTGGTGGCGCGGAGAGTTGAGCGCCGAAGGTTGCGGCCGGGCGTTGGCGGTGATAGCGGGTGGCACGGCCCACCACCCCATCCTTAGCCAAGAAAACAGCCGAGTGCTAGGGCTCGGACGGCGGCCGGGTTTTCACCGATTCGTCTCCGGCGGCGGCGGCGGCGGCAGGACTGGGATCCCCTGCATTCGGCAAGCGCGCCAAATACCAAATGTTTTGTGGCAAATCGCTTACGATGATTTTCACCATACCAAATCAAAATCGGTCAGATCGGATGCACGAATCACTGGTTTTGATTATCAACAGGAAGGCATGAGCAGCGATTCAAACCTTACACACAAAAACTCGGATAGCAATTAATAATTCTCTGAACTAGAATCTCTGTCAATACTAGGGGATCCATGTACTCCATATCGATATAGTAGAAGAGAGAATCCAGGAAACAGTGATAAGTAATATACTAGGAACTGACTCCAGGTATCATGGGGAGTTGGGGGTGAGGGCTGTAATTCTGCCGGATCCTCCGCAGGTCGTGCAGGAGCGGGTGGAGGAGCACTTGTTGCAGTAGGTCCACTTGGTGGGCAGCCTGTGTACATCATGGATGAATCCATCGTTCTTGGTGGTATGCAACTTATACGAAGAAGAAGAAGAAGAAACGAGCAGACAAACCCCGCGGTGTATCTGGTGGCCATGTTCTTGGCGGCCTTGCGTGCCTTGGTGGCCGTGTCCTCCGAGAGTTGCTTGAAGACGAAGCCCTCCCCTTTGCAGCGCCCGCACAGCCCCGTCCCGCCGCAGTCCCAACACTCCTCGCCGTCCTCCTCTGGAGCCTCTCCTCCTCCTTCCTGCCGCTGCTCCTCTTGTGATCGGAGCAGGAGGGTGGCGGCTACGCCGACTATCCCGGCGACTAGCACTGACGCCGCAGCAGCCTGGGGCTCCGGCAGAGCAGACGGTGGCCACGCAAGAAGACCATGCTGCTTATTTGCGCGTTTATTGGGACTAACCCTAGATTTTGTACAACTGCTACAACAAAAAGGCGGATGGACTGACGAGCGAGCCGCCAGCGAGGACGCTAATGGCGTCATCGGATCGGACTATGTCTGCTGCTCCTCTGGAAATGGCAGCAGCTCACCACCATGGAAGTTAAGTTTGGAGGATAAGGAGCCTGTTGGATTTTTCTTTTTCTCTTTAAGTAGATAGAGGGTGGATGATGGGCCGCAGATGAGTCCATTCTAGCCCAATACGTCAGGAGATGAGTCCATTCCGGCCCAATACGTCAGCAGATGAGTCCATTCCGGCCTAATACGTCAGGAGATGAGTCCATTCGGGCCTAATACGTCAGGAGATGAGTCCATTCCGGCCCAATACGTCCGCGATTGAGCAGGTCCAGACCACACACCCATCCTTAATTCCAAACCCTCATATCTTCTTCCTCTGGTCGTCCAAGAATGGCTTTGGCTGCAGCCGTCGCCGCCGCCCGGCCCCCTCCGTCCACCGCTCGCCGACTCCGCTCGCCGCTCTCCGTTCCCTCAAAAAAGCCGCGCATCCTCGTAGCATCAGCGCACTCCAACTTCCCCAGAGGTAACTTCAAGCTCACCTTTGCCTCTACTCGTTCTTGTCTGTTGATGAAATTCTCTGTATGTATACCACGCTATGATTCTATCTTTTTTTGTCATGATTGTATTATGTAACAACAAAATACAGTATACTCTTAACACTCTACATACAACAACAGTTGTTCAGACAGCGTGGAGGGTTGGTAAGGATGCTGTGGAGGCTGGAACAAATCTTGTCCCGGTATGCGTACGTCCCTTAGTCATTCATATCCTCACTTGACTGTCTTAAGCTCTCTCAACCACAGGCATGAGCTTTGAAACTGGACACTGATTTTTCCTCACCTTATACGTCACAGGGTTCAGTTCCGCGGCCAGTTGCTAGGATAGGTGTAACCTTTGCTGCTGCGTCAATGGCCCTCTTCCTTCTCAAATCCGTCGTGTCCACTGCATTTTTTGTGCTGGTACGCCGTCACAACATTTGCACTCACTGCATCTCAAATCCATCGCCACCACTGCATTTTTGTATATACTTGAAGATCGCAAATTGCTCACTGCTTAGGAATTGAATGATGGTTGTTATTGTCACAGGCGATGATGGGGCTTATATATCTGGGCTTCCTGGCTTTGAACCCAAAGGAGGTCACTGGTTCTAGTGCGGATGAAGCAGGGGCCAGCCCATCGGAAGACCCTGTGGAAGAGGCCCGTCGTATAATGGAGAAATACAAGTAAAGGACTTGAC
This sequence comes from Neostapfia colusana, assembly GCA_030760725.1. Lineage (NCBI taxonomy): Eukaryota > Viridiplantae > Streptophyta > Magnoliopsida > Poales > Poaceae > Neostapfia > Neostapfia colusana. The sequence goes on from JASWHV010000001.1 coordinate 143,961,510, forward strand.
GGCTTTTTCTATTCCTATTCTGAAGCTCTCTTTCTTGCTGTTTGAGGAAGCTGTTTAGCAATGTACTAATGTGATGAAGCCATATTGTTTGAGGAAACTGCTGATTGTACGATAATATTTGTAAATAGAAGCCATGCTGTCTTTGGGCAACACTAGACTAGATTGTATGGATCAACCGATGATGATATGATACTCAGACTTACTTATCAGCTGTCTGTAGGCTTGAGCTTATGGAACTTGTGAATGGATGTCTCCCTATATATATATATACCTTGGTGGATTGAACCTGGCCTGCGGATCTTCTCGGATCTGTTCCATCTGCACTCCTTCCTTGGGTGCGTGCATCTGAGACTAGAGCAGGCGCCTGTTTTTACCTCATAATTTGGAGTTCGTGTATGGCCTCTGTGTGTTGTACTTGATGCTAACAGATTGTACGTTCATTGAAGCACAAACCCAAATAATAATTCTAATCAAAATGACGGTAAAAAGATATGAGAATAAGGTTGATCTATGAAAGTACTCCGACCCTTGGTCCCTGCCACCTAACATAAATCCCGTTTTGCCATTATCCCGGTCGCCCGCCCGATGGTAAGCAGACTGCATGCATCCGACCGCAACAATTTACTTCATGCCATGCCTGCAGGAGGAGAATCAAAGCAGGAGTAATTGCTCCTGCCTGATGGGAAATTGAATGGCATGCGTTTCAGACTTCATGCATCAACAATTTGCTTCATGCGTGCAGGAGGAGAATCAAAGCAAGAATAATTGCTCCTGGCCGGATGTCAACTATGAGTCTATGATACGTTCCTACACCGACAACCAACAGCAAATGTTTGACGCTTTTTTTTTAAAAAAAAAGAAAACACATGCTGCTGTAGCAGTTTGTTTCCCAGCTTCTCACATGTAGGTTTTTGAAACCACATATCTTCTACCTGACATCTCTAGTCCCTCCGTCCTTTCATCTCCACCTCGTCGTCTAACAAAATCTCCTTTCTCCATTATCTTTATGTCGCCTGATAGGAAATTGAATGGCATGCAGTAGGCGAGCGGGCTCATGCACAGACCCGCATGCATGCAGAGTTAGAGGCAGGACTGTGCTGCATGAGAATTAAAGCAGGAGTTAAGTGATGGTTTCATATGCACGGGGAATCAAACACAAAGAGTAATTGCTGGCCGCATGTATACATAATCAAATTAGCTTTATTGGTCATTGCACCAGACTAAAGACCTTTCATTTTCCTCTCTGCCTGCATGCATCCAGAGTAACTGATGGTTTCATGCACGGGGAATCAAATTAGCTTCATTGGTCATTGCACCCACACTAAAGACCTTTTATTTTCCTCCCTGGCTGCATGCATCCAGAGTCGCGCCCAACAACAGCTGCATGTAGGACTGGGTTGCATGGGAATTAAAGCAAGAGTATGTGATGGGTTCATGCATGGGGAGTAATTGCTGGCTGCATGCATGTATTTTTTGCAAACCCACTCAGAAGGATGGTGAAAGTTAAAACGTTTCCTCTCCCACTCTGCTCATGAACCGATGCCCCTCCTCGGGCCATATATATAACTGCCTCTCCCACCCTGCTCATGCCCCCCTCGCTCCAGAACTGTCTTATAGCAGCCATCTCGATCGCTCCTGAGATCGTTTGGGACCCGTGAGGCAAGATTTTTCGCTGCGCCTTGTACGCTTGTTCTGGGCAACAATCTCAAGA